>JANHGB010017043.1:0-13307 GCA_026283785.1 Coracopsis vasa
TGTGAGGGTGCTGAGGCGCTGGCACAGGGTGCCCAGAGAAGCTGTGGCTGCCCCATCCCTGGCAGTGTTCAAGGCCACGTTGGATGGGGCTTGGAGCAACCGGCTCTGGTGGAAGGTGTCCCTGCCCATGGCAGGGGGTTGGAACTGGATGAGCTTTAAGGTCCCTTCCAAACCAAACCATTCAGTGATTCTAAAGCTGTTCCTTTAAGCCAGCAAGAGTGCTGGATGAAGCACAGAAATCAACTCCCTAAAAACTGGTCTTTAATAATTAAGTTACATAAATTGAACATAATTAAGTTACACCAGTTGGGCATGTGCTGTGTGTATTTGAATGATGAAGTTGGCAGTAAAAAGCAATACAGAATAGATGTTAAGGTAATTTCTATGCAATTTTCCACTTACATTAAATGTGCCAAGATATTTAGATTGTGAAAGGGTCTTAAGTAAGTGCAAGACATTAGTTTATATTTAAAATTCATTTAATAGATAAATTAAAAAAAGAAAAATGAAAAATTAAAACATCTCCTCTCTGTTGTCACTTTGATAAAATGGAAAGGAAAAGGGACAATGAAACAATTTCACTCTCAAATTTGCTTGCAGTTTTTGATGTGACCCCAAGCCACAATTCTCAGCTCATCACAGAGGAAAACTACCCATTCTTGACAGCCTCTAAAAGTTTGTATTCTTTCTAAGCATTACTTCTGCTACTCGATCTTGTACAGAACTGTAGTGAGAAATCTGGACCTAGAAGGATCATTTATACTCGTTTACATACTTGAAAAGACACACACTGTTTACAAAACGGCTCATCCATAAAAACATTTGAGATACATCTGCAGTCCAACATAAACTGCAGGAAGAAGGAAAAACTAAACCCTCAAAGCCACACAGCTACCAGAAATCTTGGTAAGTCATCTACCCATTGTCCACAGAAGAATCAAGGTTTATGATTTTCCTGAGAAAAGCCCAAGAGCAGATGAGAAAGACATCCAACGATCAACACTCAATGATATCCCAACCTACTCCACGACTCATTCTTCCTGTTAGAAGTACTTTCCCAACCTGAATCTACCTTACTAGACTAGATAGAGCTTTTCAGCATTTCTTCTAGCCACTCTGTATACAGAGTTCAGGTTCCTTTTAAAAGGCCATTGAAGAAAGAAATGTGTGAAGATTATTTTGAAGATCCCATCTTTTAAGACCCCCTCACCCCTCTCTTTAGACTAACCAGTCCAGATCCTTCAAACATCAAGTTATCCAAGGCTCATCATCCTCACTGTCCTCTGCATTTCTTCCATCACTTTGCCTCCTCCCTGAGCAAGGCTAGAACCAAACACCAGGCTCCAGTTGAGGGTTTAGGGATTATTTCATGAGTCTTCTTGTATACACCCTCTGACCTTCTCTGCAAGTACAACACTTAAGTGGATTACAGACTAAATACTAACACCAGATCTTTCTTCTAGAAAACTACTCAGTAGCCACTTATTCTCTACTCTGTGTCCATGCATTTAATACTCTTTATTATTCTGGAGTCTAGGAAACTGCACTTTTCCTTACATGGTGTCATTCCACCTTCCTCCCAAACCACTTCTCCAAGCTGTCAAAATGATAATTCTCACTATGTCCTTCAACATATTTGCAATCCCTCCTAATACCATATAATTTCCAAATTTAGTAATTATAATCCAGGTGAGAGCATGATGAACACTAACGAAAGCACCAAGTATTAGTGGTCCAGAACTAACTCTACAGATTGCAACTCAGAGAGTGAGTCATTGGGTACAGTGAGCAGAGTGCTTTTGCACTCTCCATACTGGTCACTCAGCTCTTTCTCAGATATAAAAACTACAACAAGAATCTTTGATTTTATTTCCCCAAACAGATCTATAACAGACACTCAAACTGCTCCC
Organism: Coracopsis vasa; assembly: GCA_026283785.1. Classification (NCBI taxonomy): domain Eukaryota; kingdom Metazoa; phylum Chordata; class Aves; order Psittaciformes; family Psittacidae; genus Coracopsis; species Coracopsis vasa. The sequence goes on from JANHGB010017043.1 coordinate 1,911, forward strand.
AAAATAATACCCAGATACTATTAAACATGTTATTGAAATTTATACTGGCAAAGGGAGCAATCTATGAGCTGCTCACCAGAGGACCTCCGTCTCAAGCTTTATTAGAGAATGTATGCCTATATATGAGCAGGTGTATCCTCACACACACGGCAATTAAAATGAGCTATTACCAAATGCAAGTGTTGAAAATTGACAAGCACCAAAAGAATCCAGTGCTTTAGCCTTTCCATAACCTTTCCAAAACCAGGGATTATGAATAGAAATGCACTATGTTCTTTGTAAACTAACTTTTCTATTCCTTGAGAAACATGAGGACAGGCTTGCCTTTGATTTCCCTATACCTCAAGTGAATCCAGGCATTTGATTATGTCCACAGAAATGAAGTATTTTGACAGCATTCATCAAGGAGATGTCAAACAAATATTATATATGCATCCATCATTACTCCAGCTCACTTTGATGTTATCTGACTTCAGAGGAATGGCAAAAATGGAGTCACTTCAGAAGCACCAGCTAAAGTGTATTAACTAATGACAGGGCTTTACTGACACAACTCCCTGGTAAAATCTGCTGAAGTAGATGTTTGGTGACCACCTACAGCAGAACTAAATACAGAACAGGGGATACCAACTGCTGGTCAAGTTAGGACTTTAGATCACACTGTTCCTGAGGAAAAATGTCATTTTACTTGTCCTGGAACTCTAAAAAACTTACCATTTCTTTTCTTTTTTCTTTTTGTAAACTCAGGAATGCATCTAACTCATGAGAATTACTAACCCCATGTATTCTTCAGTGTAGTGACAGGCAGGGAAAGACATCTGCTAAAATACAATGGCAATAAAAATGTTAGACGGACACCTGCCTCCCTTAGAAGCCCAATACAGTATTGCTGTAATTTGCTCTCAATAGCTGACCATCAATTAATCTTTTCACAAGAGAGGTTTATGGCCATAAGCATCTATTGATTTTAAAGTTAAGAATAAAACTGGAGAATAGCCACATGCAGAACACCTTTCAAAAGTGGATCACAAGGAAGACCTTTTGATTTCCACCTTAATCTCTCAAAATTTATGTACTGAGAAAAGCCAAAAGAAAGTCCTTGCTAAATTCAAACCAGTGCAAGCGTTGCGGTAACTGCAGCAAAACCTGGCCCTACTGATGCACGGGGAGCTCTTCACCTTAAAGAGGATTTCACACATTCTAGGTTTCTTGAATCGAAGAGGAAATCAATGCTTACCACCCAGAGCAACATATGGAATTAGTTCCCATCCAACCTCTGAAAAGTCATTTATTTTCTATCCCTGAAAGAGCTTTACATCTCAGAAAGTTAAAATACATTGAGTAAGGCTTCCAAATAATCTTTAATCCTCCATCTCAAAGCCTTCCGTCTACCTCCACAAGCTACATTTGGGTGAATAACAACTTTTCTGAAGGAGAATTGTATATTGTAAAAGCTTGTTTTATACTGACTAATAAAACTGGAACCATTAAGGAAAGAGGCCTTTGCTTTCAAGGGCCAAACATTGGAAATTACTTCCCCCTGAACACCCAATGGAAATTAATTATTTTGTCATTTATAATGAAAATATTTAATCAGATAAAAGTCACGTGCTATAATTCCTGCCAATGGGAATCAAAAAATCAGGAAGAGATGCACTATAACTACCACAAATATAACAGGGAAGCTTACATGCTAATAAAGCTGACACGGCAAAATCCCTTTGCATTTAGGTCTCTACCCCATGTTATGCTGTTGTCATTTATGAAAGTGAGATGCATCACGAATTTACAAGAAGCCAACAGAGCACTCCAGCTGGATGTAGATACAGGTGACAGAGGAGATCAGAAACATATATTGACCTTTCTGTCAGAGGTCAGAGTCAGAAGGAGGGAGAAGGATTATACCTTGCCATTTTAACTGCATTCACAAAGGTAGAGATTGGAAAACAAACTGCTTTGGCATTTTCCCAATGAATAAAACATTCCAATTCTAGAAGAGTCTTTCCAGCACCACTGTTAAAACAATGGGGGGAAGCAGACATCAGGTTCTTATACGCTCAGGAGTCACTGAAAGCTATTCTCCCCAAGTACCAACATAGCCCTGCTCTTCTATCTAGTTACGCATGATACAATGAAATACACATATGAAGGACTATATTATAGGATTGTCTGGATTTGAAGTTGATTCATTGCAAGCAAAACATTATGGATACTAAAACACAAGCTTCCAGACGGGTTCAAATCAAAAACTCATCTGATGTTCTACAAGATCATCTCCATCTCATTAGCTACTGATGAGCATAACCAAGGCAAAGAACATAAGAGATGACAGCGTGAGAGCTACGGCTGCACCATGACCTCAATGCTTCAGTTCTTGACTGTAATTTTAATGTGAAAATCTTGACACAATTACTTACATTTAAAATCTCTTGTGCAGAATGTTCTCAAGTTTTTAGCCTACTTCTTAAAATTCAGACAGAAATCCAACAGCTTGAGAAGCTGTAAACTCTTCATCTCATGAATGAAGAGTTCTGGATCTAGAAAGAAAAAACTCTCCAAAATACTCTTCATGTCTACTTCAATGGACTAGACTACAGCTCCTGTGAAAACTGCTGATTTCAATTTAGCATGATCAGATTTATCTGAAGAAATACAGAGATTTATGTTTTAATTTCCAAATCATCTTTAGAGGGAACAAAATAGGATGGCAATATTATTGGGGAATGCTGCCTTATTAAAACTATAAATCCCTCCAAAATGAAAATAAGTGATATTATTTTCTTCCAGTGCTGAAAATGGTAAAAATGGTTTCCCCAAAGTTCAGTAGAAAATTTAATACCTTATTAAAGTAAGTGGTTTCATTTTAACACCTTATTCAATTAAAGCGTTTTGTTGCTTCTCTGAGGAATAAGGGGCACTCTAAAGACATATCAGTTTTGAAAGCCCATGCTCAACTCTTACTCAGCAAAGCAGTCAAATTCATGTCTTACAACCAACAAGTGCACAAGGTACCTTTAACTGGATTTAAATGCTATCTTCTGAAGCATCCAACTAGCAGGCCTGCTTTCCTAAATCATCACTGACGTGACCCAACGATTAAAAGGTGCTCATTTATCACATCAGAAGATGAAATTACAATTTAAGCAGCATTGCTAAATTAAGAATTAAATTGCCCACAAATGAGTGAGGTTTAAGGGCATTTTTCTGCTTGGGGTTTTGTTTGTTTTGCTCACTGCAGGAAGAAAAGCTTTGCTACTACTGGGTTCATTCAGGGCAACATTGTCAGAGCCCAGCATGCGCGTGTTCCTGCGCCTAATTGGAAAAACAATCAATCAACTGCTGCTCCTGCTCAGATTTACAGCAGAATTATTCAGTCTGATTCCCCACAGAAAATAAGAGTACATTATGACTGCTCATCCCCCAACCCCTCCTTCTTTCAAGGTATTCTTTCCCACTTCCCTTCCTCCAGCTGCACATGAAGATAACTCCTTTCTCTTTATTTTCTTTTTATATACATATGTATGTATATATAAAAACTTACCCTATATATATCCATTCACACAGTCTATCACTTGTTATTTAGTTCTTTGACACACTTAAACTTTATGATTATCTTCATTTAAATTCCGCAGCCTGGAAAGAGCATGTGTAGTAGCAAGACATCCAACCCTTTGTTTCAGTGGTTCCTGAGAAGTCAAGCTGGGGGAGCAGACAAAACACAGCACAGCCCAGGTCCCATCCGTACCCTGAGCAACCCCATTGTACAGGAGGGCACCAGCATGCAGGTCACAGCTTTCTGGAAGTCATGGGAAATGCCTCTGCCCCAAGGGGAAAAGAACAACATGTTTCTATGTTAGGTCTCTTTCTTGGAAGTGATTTACAGTACACACACTTTTTTTCCAATGCAGAAAACAGACATTCATTTGAAAATGGAATGCTTTAAGCAAATGCTTCAGTTTGTGCCAAGGTTAAACTCATCTCTGTTCTGTGACCACTTCAACATGATTTGCAGGCTTGCCTGTGCCTCCAGTGATAAGCTCCAAACACATCCTCACCTTCCTTCCAGCTTCGCTTCAGTGTTTACACTCCCCCTGCTTCGACTGCTGCTTCAGATCCGCATGGCAAACCTCAGCTCGGCACCCCTTCCTTTCCCTTTACAATGTGCTCCTTTTCTTCCTGCTGGTTGTGATGGCCTTCCTTCCTCAGATTTCCCTTCTGAAAGCAGCCTGCCCCTTTGTTTTCTTCTAACCTCCCTATCCTTCCGGCAGCTGAATGAGAAAGCAAAGAAATGGAAGCAATAATGTATCATAATTTAGCAATGGTGCAGCTGGTGTATAGGCTTGAGAGCCCCTATCTGTCACACTTTTAAGGCAAAGATGAAGAGAATATCTTTTCTTGTCACTTTCTCACCCAGCAGGAGAAAAATACTAATACAGAAAAGGTTCAAAGGCAAGGAGAAAACAAAGACCAATTTCAAAAGGCAGCAAATATCTGTAACTCTGCTCCCAGCACTGACAGGAGGGATTTTGCAGCATGAGGAAGAAACACACATCTGCTAACTTTGAGAAGCTATGAAGCAGATTTGTTTCCATTTCTTCTCCATATGATTTGGGGGCTCAGTAGGCATCTGTGCCTGCTTCAGGACAGATTTGCAAATGAACAGCGTTTTGACCTTTGTAGCACCTATGCAGACCCAAGCAAAAACTACTCCGCTTTTACTCCAGTGTGTGAGAGGACGTGATTTGCTGTCATCACAATCCTCCCACTCCAGGCTTTCATTCTCTCCTCGGAGAGACTATGCACTAATTGCTCAAGCAAGGAGATGGGAAGGTAAGACACAAGACACCAGCCTGATTTCAGGATGGATACACAGCACAAAAGCAGCAAAAAGATGCGAGTAAATCAGTTACGAAAGCTTAAAAAAGCTGCAGAGAAACAGACCAGGCAGCTGGAAGAGCTCAGGAACAGTGGAAATAGAGAGGACAGAGGACTCCAGTCTAACCTTGCTGATCCCCTCAAACCCAGGCTCAGGAAGGATTGCAGCCAAACACTTCCCAAATCTCCTCTCTTGGTTTTGAAAGCAAACCTGTTGTAAGGTAAAATTCTGCTTAATGTTCTGGCCTCCAGTTTTCCTCCCAAGGGGCAGCAGGGCACGGGCTTGAGCACATGTGTAGAGTAAGGGTGCAGAAGGCAGACAAGGCTCCAAGATAAGTGGGGAAGTTGTCCTTATAGACTGGCCTCCCTGCAGCGAAAGAGCTTGGGAAAGTGGTCCAGGAGAGCTTCTGGCTTCTCCCTTCCCAGCCTTTAAATGCCTTAATGTATTGCAGCCCATCATTTCTGAATATTGTCCCAGGCACCTGTAAAGCCTCATTTGAAATATTTTACCACCTCTCAGGTAATTTACATGCAAAGAAGAGGAGATTAAACAGTGAAAGTTGCAAAGAAAGGTTACAAGAATGATTAGAGTGATGGAGTCTCTTTAATAAAAAGAGAGAGAAGTGACAAGAAATTACAATTACTCCTTTCAAATATGGGAAGGGTGGACAGATGGGAGAAACAGGTAGGCAGAGCTATGAACTATTTCAGGCAAAGGACAATGCCTCAGGTGGGAACCAAGTACTATAAAATGGCTGCATCCCAGTTCAGACTGGAAGTCAAAATGAATGAGGAACCTAGAATGAAGCTCTAGAAGGGTTTTCCTGTATTCAGCAGGTGGAGAGGGAGCAAGAAACACTTGTGGTGTTTGAAGACATCCTGAAAAGCTGATGAGGAAACAGTGTGACTGGCTCTCTGAAGAAGGCTTTAAAGAGCACAGGATCAGTTTGATTTCAGTTTTGGTTTTTTATTTTCTACAAATACCAAATTCAGGTGTCCATGAGTCATTTGGAGACTTCAAGACAGAAATTTTCCTCTTCCCAGTCCATTTTTTCTCTCTTTCGAAGCCCTAGAGAGTGGTCAGTTGGGCAGAACATTGGGTAGGATGTGTTGCTGTTATCAGTGCAATTACATGGAGAACAGCCCAAGCAATGGGACCTGCTCACGGTTGATATCAAATCATTCCCAAAAATGTGGAGTGGGAGGAAACACTGTGCCACCACTTCCAAGCTCAGTTAGAACACTAGGAGGTATTTTTGCTTCTGATTTTGCATCCTCTATAACAGGGTATACAGTCTAATCCCTAGGTTAATCTACTAATATTATCTAATTAATACCAGCAAATACACAGGCATAAGACTCTAGTGATACTCTCAAACTCTCTCGTTCTGCTTTATGGCACATTACAGCTGCAACATTTGATCCTTTATTACAGATTATCAATTCATACTACATAGTTAAAATGCACACTATCACCCATAATATGTGGAGTTCATATTCTGTGAGCACTTTTAAGCTTAACACAGTTGCTGCTGCTATGGAAGAGCACACTCAATGACCCAACAGTCCCTTCTATCCATATACTCATAAGAACATACAATAACAGTGATAATGCTGTTCAACTTGAGTCCCTTGCTAACAGTTACCGAAGTCAACTCTCTGTTTTTACAGCATGTGCTACATAGAGGTGTTAAAGTGAAGCAATTTAAGTGCTACTATACATTTAATCAGATAAAAACAAGCAGTGAACATTACCACTCCAGATGCATCACTGGAGTTCAAAGGCTTTTCATTATCCAGCATATTTCACTTATTTTTACCTGATAGTTTTAGAAGTGCCTTTAAAATCACATCCTCCTTCATTACACATATTCAAAAGCAATCCTTCACGTTTCTTTTAAAGGCTGCACAGCACTAAAACACATGGATGCAACCAGCTTGGTGATGGGCATGACTCCCGGAAAGCAACACTCCCAGGGTGCTCGCCAGTTTTATTTCAAGCTCACACATGCAGAATCTGGCTGTTTAGTGGGATCTTCCAGCCACATCTGTGTACACTGCGGGGAGGGCTGTTACTTCTGTTAGCAGATGGCAGCTGACCATTTCCCCATGTTGTCCAAATGGGAACGGAATATCCACAACAATGACTGAAATTGGAACAATTTTACAGGAAGCATTGGAGAATTAAGTTAAGAAACAGCTACAGAAGCGACATTTAATTTCCTGTTCACTTCTCTCCCCAGCTTTCACTTAAACACCACTTCCAACCAGCTTTTTATGTCTTACACAATAGGGATAGCCTTACTTTAACAGGCCATGGGTCATTATGCTGCACATCACGCCTTTGAAGACAATCTCTGCATCCTTTTTCCTCTCTCTTCTTCCAACACTGCTTTACAGGAGCATTGCCTGAGAGGGTCATACAATCCTGCCCTGGGAACTGAACTATGTGGAGACCCCAAGATCACTCTCTTCTGCAGGTAGCTAGAAGACACCTCCATCAGGAACACCAGGCAAAGTCTTTGCCTGAGATCAGTAAATCAGGAGAAAGCTGGGCTCCTTTACCAAAAAGGGCACTATTTACAAAAGGTGCAAACACCTTTCCAGGATAGGAGCTGGCATTTCTTTTCAAAGGCCCTAGAGAAACCTGACCTGCCAGACTGGTCAAAGCCAATCCTTTGCCAGCAAAAGGAAAGTGCATTCTGTCAAGTTGTGATTAATAATGTACAGTACTTTCCATGTTTGTTGCAACTTCCTAACATTTATGGATGTACAGGAAAACTCTGCAAGGTCTTATGTTTAAATGTTTTTAAATTGAAAGGTAGAACAGCAGAGATGAGCAATATAGATGGACATAACTTGTCCAAAACCTATGGAGAGAGAGGGGTTGAGAGAACAAATCCCCAAACCTCACTCTGGTGCTCGAATCACAACCACCCCACTGAAGACATGAACACTTCTATGCTCTGCTCGTGCTCTGGCAACAAATCCACTCTCTCTACAATCTGCACAAAGAAAAGGAACAAAGGGTCAGTACCAGCCACTTGCATGGCAATGCTTAGTTAGCATGAAAATGTATGCAAACCCAAAACCAAACAAATAAAACCCCCATGGACTAACAAAATGTGTCTAAATTTCATCAATCTACTCAAGGTACAAATGATACCCCTGAGCCCTCACCAGGTGGAAATCAATTTAGTTAGTCCATTGGAGGGGGGTAAGAGGGAGGAATCAGTACTGCAGGCTTACAGGCTCCCTAAACTGTTCCATTATTACAATTGCTAGCTCAGTATGCACTGGTCAAAACAACCCTTTTCCCAACGTCATGAGAATTCAGAGAAAAGGAAGCAAAATGAGAAGAGGCAGCCATGAATAACAAAAACCACACAGGAAAAGACACACGAAGACAGAAAAATGTTTACAGATTTGAAGGTAAAAGATATTAGATGCCAAGGTAATAGCCTGCCAATACCTTCAAAGTGTCTTTGGAGAGGCAGTAAAAGACACTATTCAAGATGTTAGCAAGAACATAACTGTGGAGAAAACTGAGCCTTGCTACTATGAAAAGCTGGCAGAGTTAGAAGAATGTGAACACAACACGCTCTTCAAGGCAAGAGGGTAAGCACCTACTCCTGGATAAATATGCAGAAGTAAAATAGGTGAGCTTTCATAAATATTCAGTAAAGACAATCTCACACACCACAAGGGCTCAGAAGAGAAGAGATGATTAACCATGTCTTCACTACCTCTTATACCTGCCATGGAGTTAGTCTGGAAAGTCTAACCAAGAGCTCATGTAGGGCCACCTGTGGAATTATTTCAGCAGTGATCCAAAGGAAGCCTTGCCTCTCCTCCTTGCATTTTTGCCTACTCTTACAATAATTCTTGTTTCAGACCTTGCTCTCCACGTTTCCCAGGTGAACAAACCACATGCTATCAATTTAAACAGCATTAAGTGTCCCAAATACCCTATTAATCTGATTATGAACTTTGGGTTATTACTGATCTCTTATTTTATCCTACCATCAAGAGGCTTTCATACCCATTCACACCCCACATCCCCCCTCCAAAGAGTCTGGGCATCCCTTTGGAAATTATCTAGCATTAACTTTGCTGTATTTCTGAATGAAAACAGAATCCATAGAAGCGACTGTCTGTAGCTAGAGTCTGTTCCTTGGTGGCACTGCCTTTCTTTCTAGAGAGAATTATACATGCTATGTAGGAAGCATAAGAGAATTGAAAAGAAGAAAAACCAGTTTCTCAGGGATCCACCTGAGCTTTAAGCTGGCAAAGGTGCATTTCACAGAGGACACCCAGAGGCTGCACGCTCTGCTGAAGTCAGTGCTGCAAACAATCGCCTTCAGCTAGCACAGCTTTGTGCTGGTGGAGGCACCCTTAAAACACCATGGTTACTTAGGGAACAAGGACTCCTAGTGCATCTCCTAATGTTATATACCGGTCATGATCAGTTGACCTGAAGCCCTCTTATCAGTTGCATTCAGCAGTGTAGATGGGACTGTTCCAAGTCAATACTTTTCGTGTCTGTTCTTGCCAATCTGGCTGGTTTTCCCTTATTTTCCCCATTCAAGCAAAACCTCAGCTAGAAATCAAAAGCCTGGCAAGTAAACTCGCCCATCCTGTGCTTCAGCACACAGCAGCTGCAGATTTAGAAGCTAATTCTCTTGTTCATAGCATGCAAGGTTGGCTCTATGCGTTCAGGACTCAGCCTTATGGATCACACCATAAAGACAACTACACAACTCCCAGCTGACTTCACATTCCTTTCTGGCTCCTACCGAATGGGAATGAGGATTGTCCAGGTTCCATTTTTTTTATGCAGCCCTCATTTACTCTTAGACAGAGCACTTTGATGCCCGAACTTCTGTGCTTGCCCCCCACCTATTGTTTTTAGCCTCATGAATTTTTAAGGTTAGAATTATCTTCCTGACTTCTTCACTTGAGTACCCATTTGATTATCAGTATTCAAGAGTCTGGAAAAAACTCCATTGGGAGCTAGTGACACAAGAGGGGTTAAATATAGGCAAAAAAAGAGTGATCTTTTTGTTTGCAGACATAGTACGGAATATCAGTTTCATTTGGCAGAAAAGATACTCCAGCACATCAGAACATACAATTTAACTCCAGTAACTCTGTGCAAGATGGAAAGACAAAAGCTTTTCCACTACTTCCAAGAAAAGAATTATTTAACCTGAGGATAACTAAATGAAACATTTCAGACTTTCATATTATGACTGCTACTTATTACGTGCCACTAAAAATATCAATGCAGTAACTCTCCTTGTTGAAAAGGAACAAACCCAAGGACAACCCCAGGCTACACAGGAGCTACCTTGTTACAGGTCAATAGAAGTAGGAAAGGAAACCCTGCAAAATGGGTTTATTATTACCTCTGGTCTGCAACAGAACATACACTTTATGAAGAAGTATCTGCATATGTTCTCCTGCAACATCAGTCAGGCCTCTGTTTTCTATAGGCTCAGAGACATACATAGCTGTGTCATTGAGGCAGAGACTCTGTACTGTACAGGACACTCATACAAGGAAAAAGTAATTCCCATACATGTTACCAGAGGAGATGCTGAAAACTCCTGCCATTTGGTTACGCAGTTGTTTTGTCTTGTGACCTACTAGAACTAAAAGGTTTTGGGCGACAGGCAGAACTAGAATATGAAGGTGAGAATGATTCACACAGAAACCTTTGGTCTGTTACCAATTAATTATCGAGGGCTGTCAACACAACAGATACATCCAAGATACAACCAAACACCAACCATGACTCATTAACTTTTAAAGATTACCAGCGAGCAGGAGGCAAAACATGTGACAACCACATCATGCTTGTGAGCCCCGATTTCCCCACTCTAAGAAACCATGTTCACCATGGTTCATTTGTTTGCGAGCTTTTGAAAGAGTCCATTTTGCACACCTTGGCAGGAAAGAAGATCACAGCCTCCAACTCTGCCTGCCTCAGCTGCCTGGAGTAGAGCTTTTCACAGCTGTACTGCTAGGTTAGGCCAAGGCACTGAAGCAGGAGCAGAAAGAGCTCTGCTCCTACCCCACCTTTCTGCCACCACAAGAAAGCCACCCAGCTACGTGCTGTAACACTGAACCCAAAGCACAACCGAATCAAAGATTCTGTTCTACTTCAGTTTGTCAGGATGAAAATACTTTGTTCCACTGCTGCAATGCGTGAGCATACTTGTCAAGAGCTGGTTTCACAGTAATATTGCAGAACTGCCTGTGAAAAGAAATTATTTCTGACCTTACCAGAAGAATTGCACTGTATGCAGTACTTAAGAGGTAGTTAGTCCCAGAAAGAATGAAGAAAAGCAAATGCACTAAAGCAGATGTTCTATGGGAAATTACAGCAGGATGTGAACGTGTTACTAAGCAGTATCATAACACAGACGAACAGAGGAATCAGAATGGTTTGGGTTGGAAGGAACCTTAAAGCTCATCCAGTTCCAACCCCCTGCCACGGGCAGGGACACCTTCCACTAG
>JANHGB010017044.1:0-17562 GCA_026283785.1 Coracopsis vasa
CGTGGCCTCCTCTGGACTTGTTCCAACAGTTCCATGTCCTTTTTATGTTGAGGACACCAGAACTGCACACAATACTCTGAGTGATAATAGGTACTACCAAGTCCTTTTATCAAATAGTATAATTACATGTTTACAAGATTATTTTAATGCTTAATTTTGTAAATGAACATTAAGAACATGCATATTTGAAAATAAAGTTTAAGAATTTCATAAAGTAAATCTTTTGTAAATATTTACTTGGAGAAAACTAATTATTGGCTAATTTTAATGAAATGTTCACGACATCTTTTAAACCAGATGGATTATGACCAAGACCAGTACAGAAATGTACGCTTTTTAAAATGAAAGATTTTAATACAAACATATACATGAAGAAAAGTTCATTAGCTCCAAAGAAGTACATTGCTGCCTGACCTGGTAAATCTGTGCTGTGTTATTCTCATTCAACAGCTCAAATTTGACTACCCTAAATTAAATTGCAGCATGATAATGTACACACAGATCTTTTTACCATTATATTTGTCTATCTTGAAGCTGTATCTTTCATTATAGTGAAAGCAAACAAAAATTTGTGTACAGCTCCATCTCCATTTTGTACACATTCTTTATAGTGCTTATTCCTTCCAAAATAGTGTGGATCAGAGCAAACCAGATCTTCCCCTTTTCTGACAAATTCCCTGAGTTTTTTAGTGTATTTTCCAATACACTATACATAAACCACCACCACTCCTGAACATACAGCTACTTCCAATATTTCTTCAACACCTGCATATTACACAAAGCAGGTAGGAATTAGGTGGTAATAAATAGCTCAGCTACTGTATTTTTGCTTTGCTATTTGTCACATACGTGGTGTTACATTAATGTAAACACAGGTTTGCAGGAACTGGGAATGAAAGTGATTATCCTCACAGTAACTGGTTTCTATGTTGCAGAGCACACCCTTGATGCCACAAGGAACTTGTAATGAAGTCTCTAAGTCCATGCAAGTCTAAGTTATACTCATTTTAAGCCTGAAGCATAATGTTCTGTGTTTAATAACATAGTCTTTGTCCTATCTTGAACTGGGATCTGAACTTTAAAAGTAAAAACATTAAGAAAAGTCTATTTTTAATACTGGCAGCCTGCCACCTGCAGCCCAGGTGGATTATGGAAAGGAAGACTACAAGATACTACCTGGAAACAAAAAAATAACAACATGATACCATCAAGTAATTTGTTTTCATTGCTGACTTTGTAAAATGAGACAAGTAATTGGGCTGTAACTACGTGAACAGATTTGGGCCTAGTGCTATTGTAAATGAAGCATGTATATAGAGATATTCTGCTCATTCAAACAGAACAGGCTCTAGAGAGGAAAAAAAAAACCCGAACAAACAAAACTGTTGGGAAATGTTTATTCCATGTAACTTCAGAAAATCACTAAAAATGACAGAACAGATTACCTGTAGAGTTTCGGATGCTCTTTAGTTCCTATGAGGTGTTGGCTAGAACTATAGAATGTAAATCTGGACACCTTCCAGCTATTCTGTTGCCAGGGCAAAGTGAAGAAAAATATCTAAAAATCTTTATAAAAAAGATATATTGTAGTAAAATATAAGACAACAAAGACCCTTCAGAAACAAAGCAGAAGAAAGCAAAATAAACAAACTACAGAAACCCCACATCAACCAGGTCTGCTACTAACTTTTGTCCTGAGGAGATACACAGACAATTTTTAAGAAAGAACAGCCTTTTACTTTTCTTTAAGTAGTACAGTACAAGAACTAGCTTTATCTTCATGATAGGAGGGACAGATTATGATTTATGTCTTAGAAGATCATAGTTCTTCCACTGAGAACGCTCATTTGCCAGAGCAAAGACGTTTAAAGTACAGCCAGTTGGATCAGCAGTCTACAAAGATCTGTGTAGTTAACAGGACCTAAATCATGTCAGGCTATTAAGGATCCACTGTGGCCGCTGCACTTCTACAAAAACCAATTGAAATGCCAAGATAGTGCCTGAAGACTCAATGCCAGACAACATCCCTAACCTGCATAACAGCCACACAGCAGCTCTCTGCCTTCGTAGCAATGCCCAAGTGCTCTTTGTGGCTTCAGGAACAACAAATAAGGTCAATGCAATAATCAATTCAGTGAGTACGTAAACTTGGGTTAGTGTGGCAAAGCACAAATTCCAGTGTAAAAAGTTTTAAATAACTACCCAAATGCATGTCAAAAATCCACTCTTGTCCACCAAGCCTATTAGATCTCAGTGAACAAATAGAACCTTTAGTGAAGCTCCCTGCAGATAAGAATGAATCTCAAGTTCCCAAATGAGGAGCATCTGCTTTTCCTAGTTGGAGCATTAGCCAGCTCATTGTCATCCAAATCCAATTTCACAGACACTCTGTGAAGGCGGAGACAAAGGAGACCTTTCACTGATAAAAGTTTAATGAAAATAAATCACAGAGCCCCAGGTCATCAGCATACTGATGACAGTGAAGCCTACACTGTGTGCTCCCTTTCTGGTGACATCAGATTTCGTGTATGATAGGTTCCACTGGACCCCTGTGAAAAATCAGTCTTTGAAGTGGAAAAGATCCTTACAAAATTACCAGTAAAATCTCAAAGAGAAACATAACCATATTGATTTAAAGAAAACAATGTAACCCAGTCTGGACCACAGCCAGGTAACAGGAGAATAAATATTACAGTTATGTCTAGTGAATGGGTCACTGCTTCAGAACAGCAAGATCCGGATTCATGTCCCTTTTCTTCTAAGGACATCTGATATACAGACAGATTATTAAAAAACACTGTGGAAGAGACTTCATATATCACTGTTTTCTGGATTCCCTAAAACCAGTTTGCACCTTGAACTGCAGGGCTCCAAAGTTAACCTAAGACTCTAATGAAACATTGCCCAAACAAAGCAGAGTAGAAAAGGTACTTCATGCATTTTAAAGATCTTATTTGTCAATACAGAAATTGCTTTCTGCCACACTCCCCAACTTAACTTTTCAATCATGATCAATTTGGTATTAACCTCACCCAGCCATCAATATATATTTCTCCAATTTTCCAGGACTATAATCCTGGTTTTCAATGTAGCTGCTGCCTCCAGCTTTCTTTGACAGTTTCCTGAAGACAATATACTTCGCATCTATTCCTTCTCCTATACCCACAATAACTCTTGTTACAGGAGATGAACAGTTTAATATGATCATGTGTCCAGTAGGAGTTATGTCTAGAAAGAGGTCAGCTCCTAAACACATTTGAGGACTTCAGCCTTTTCAAATCTCAGTTTTTGATCTATAAACTATGTAAAGGAGTACTTTGCAAAAGTGCTGCTAAACCACAAAAGGTTTTTGAGGTTATAACCATTTAATATTATCAAGTGTTCACATAATATAGTAATGGAAATGCATTTTAAACACATATGGGCTTTATAGCCAAGGAATATAAACAAGAATATCAGAAATTGCTGACATGTAAGTTCCTAAAAACAACCCTTGTACTCAACCAAATATAAACAATGCTATACTCAGACCTGAAACAAAGAATCAAGCAAATGTCAGAACACTGGACTATGCTTGGCCATTACTATTTTGCAATACTCCATAATGCTTTTTTTCTTCTTTTTCAAATCTGACATTCATATAAAATGTGAAATTGGTTCTTGAAATAGACCACAGGTACCCTATCTGTTTCCTCAATGTGAAGTGCAGCCGTTGAACAGAACAGCTCTTTCCTACTACTCCCCAAGTCCATTGAATGGGTAATTAAAGAGACAGAAGTAGCACAAAGAAAAAGCAAGTCAATACCCTGCATAATAAGCTATACATCTATCATATATATACACAACTGACCAGGTAAAATTGAATTAAATCTTAAGAAAATGAATGATGAGGCTAGGTCACAACCAAATGGCATATACTTCCTTGCCAGGGAAGGGAGATGGAAAGTTTCGCAGAAACCCTCACATCAGTGATAAAATTCCACTTCATGAAGAGAATGGTTGGGGTCTCTAGTACCAACAGCTACAATTTTTAAAGCAGAATGTCAAAGGTTCAGATAAGGATCACATGGTCCAATTATCAACTTCCTTATTCATTAATTCATCTATTTATGTGACACGTTAAAGATGGAGTGAAAAGTATGTATCTTTAAATGCTTAATTACAATACTTTTATGCATATTTATATGAACTGGTTATTAATTATTCTAGTTATCATCATTAATTTCCTCACAAGTCTTAAACCAAATATAAGTGGCATTAAAAATCCACATAATTCATTTTCAAATTGAGAAGCAAACTTTTTTATTCATAGCAAATATAATTGTAACATTCTTCATTCCTGTTTAAATAGAAAACTTATGCTATTCTTTTTTCAAGGAAATTATTTTTAGAAGTGTCAGTACTTAACGCATGCTGCCAAACCTTTGAAATAATAGTGCTGAAGTATTTTATATGTGTTATGAAATTATTTTAATCAAGTGACAGCACTTCCATCAGTATTTAACATTAATCAGAAAACCCTGACACCGAAGACCAGGAAAGGTTCAGAAACTGAATTTACATTTGCTTTAATATTTCTTTATTTTGTCAATCAGATCTCAGATTAAATATATGTCCTTGGGTGACATGGTTTAATGTGAGGTGTCTCTGCCCATGGCAGGGGGGGTTGGAACTGGATGATCTTAAGGCCCTTTCCAACCCTAACTATTCAATGATTCTGTAATAGCTTGCCTGAACATTAGACCAGGGTAATCTTCAAAGTTTATTTCAGTATTATAGATATTAACATAAACTAGTTTCTTTTTCATTATATGCTATTAAAAAACCCCCAAACAACTACAGGTGAACTAGATTCGGGGGATGTTGCAATTACACACAGTCACAAAGAAAAGTTTAAGTCCTTATTTAATTTGATTAACTCTTTGTCTTGTAAATCTCTTGCAAATCCCAGTGCGGCTCACTGTAATCTCAGAGTTTCAATTTCTACTTGAAAACAAGTAGGTACTACAAAAGAATGTATGCTTTTTGTAAACCACATGACCTGTCACTAAGGAGGAGGGAGGGTAGAATGACTATTGAGAAAGCTGTGGACAAGTAGCAAAAAACTGAGTGTTTAGGGTTCTTTTTAATATCATGCTTCACTATTTCTGTTGAATATGACTCCATTCTTTCCTAAGTCATCACCATTCAGTCCTGATAGCACTTATATCATCGTATTTTCTACAGACATTTGGAAATACATTAAGTTCTAATGTGGCTGTTACAGAAAAATGTGTGCAGAGTCTACAGTAACAAGACAGTGGAAAGGCTGTGTTGTTCCATACATAGTTTACTTAAACTAAATAAAGTCAAAGCACCACGCTCATATGACAGAAGTGCTGCACGCCAGAGGGAACAAGGGCTGTCTGCAAATAATCATCTTTATCTGACAACTGGAAACTAGATATTGAGCCAGAATGTCATATGACATACTGTCATGCTCGAAAGTAACTCAAGTTCTTCAATTTCTGTTTAATTGAATTTTCCTTACATATGGCAGCTAACTACATCAGGCCAATTCCTGTTATGATTTGCTATAAAACCTTCTTTTTTAAAAAAAGCATATGAATTTCAAATATTCCAAATATTCCTTTTTATTGTAATCATATTATCATACATCCTGAAATGCTGATTTTAGTTTTTAAGTACCCAGTGACCACTCTGATTAAGAGAACACCTACAGCCATGGAACACATCAATGCTATATTGCTGCCAAAGAAACAAAAAAGAAACAGCTGAATTGACATGGGATTTTCTTTGGGAAATTCTGGGCTCATTTCTCCCATGTGGTTTCTGCACGGAAGGATGAAGGTTGAGACAATTTATATTGATTGTATGCTGGAGGTAGTCAGGAGCAAAACAGGCCATAAGGTACGGATGAGTCATTTACAGCTGATTCAGTGTAAGAATGGGAAACAATGTAGGTACTCCTACCAATTAGCTTTGGGCATCTTAAGTTTCCTTTGGATTCTACAGAAAAAGGTGAGCTGCAAGTCAAAACACCTGAGAATCCAGCTCCTGTTCTACACATACTTCTAGAGAAGCCTCTCAGTCATCACCAGCCACCAAGTTAAAAAAAACAACAAAATCTCGGGCTAATACAATGACCTCCTACTTCCCCAGTAATTTTTTGAGAAGAATGATGGTTTATCTTTGGACTAGCCTGGGATTTCCCTAAGTCTCTTCTTTTTCAGTCATTCCAACTCATATTTATAATTGAATTATTCTTTGGAGAAAAAAAAGTGGAACCTGGCATCTCCTCCAGCTGATGAGGGCACTTGTCATCGTTTCCTGATATTTGGGCCAATTAGTATTTCTCCTCAGTGAGAAAAGTTAAGAAGACAGGCTCAGGGGGTGTGATATTCCAGAATGTTCCAACTTAACAACTGAGGCACTCTTATAGAAACAGAAAGTTTTATTTCCAGCTCTCTGCTCCAGCAAAGACAAACAAATACTTCTAATTGTGGTTTCCTATCTTACCTACACGTAACAATCCCTTAATTGCCTTGACAATTCAATAAGGCACATAATTTAGATGAAAACTCCTCCTCCTCTGGATTAGGAATGGCACTGAAGTTTAAGATTCTAATTTTTCATTTCCAACGTTTGTTTTCTTTTTTACTTTCATTAAAAGTACACGTCCTGTTAAACTTGCCATTTAATTTTGCCTGATATTTTATACAAATGAGAATGCTAGAGAAAACAAATCACTTGGGTTGACCCAAATAAATTTCTTCTCCATTTCAAGAGCTGCCAACGAACAACAACAACAAAATCAACAATTTCAGTATAGCACAAAACTGAAGTTAAGAAGGGCAGGAAGGACTAGTTCATTTCAGTTCTGGCTTTGTAAATACCAACACCACAGACTAAAATGCAACCACAGAACAGTGTAAGTATATCTAATAACCCTCATAATTCTGTTTCTCACTCATGTGGTCATCAGCTTTTACCTTTACCACTGCCGTCCTCTCACTCGCCTTGACAAATGCAATCTGAGCCCACTTATATCTATTCACAGATATAAGATCTATTCACAGATCTAGAGATCATTATCTTGTCATCACTTTAATCATATCATCTCTTGCTTAACATCCTTTCACTGGCTCTTCAGTTTCCCTATCACATCAAATACCTTTTACTTGTCTTCAGTTTCAAAATCCTTTGCAATTTATTATCTCCTATGTAGCACTTCTCATATGCTACCACTATGGCTCCTGAATCATTAATGCTGCCTTCTGAAATCAGACTGTTTGTACCTTCCCCTACACTCCCCCTTAGGCTACCCCAAACTATTCAGTTTAAAAGCTCTGTTGGACACAAACCAGTTAATGCTGCACATTCATATTAATAAGAACCAAACTCTTGAGGGTCAACCACTTTAGAATCCCAGATACTGAGACTTCATTGACTCAGGAAACCCCCAGCCTCTCAATTGCTTTAGTACCTTATACTTGTTGGAATGATTCGAGAATTAGCACAAAATCCATGCAGGTTGGTAAGCTGCAGTAAGTTAAAACAAACAAAAATCAAAACTATAATGGATTGCTCACACAGAGACTGTTTTAAACTTTGTTTTCATTTCAGTGTGATGTCTGCACCTTAGCTCTGATGAATTTACCATGTGACACCATGAAGAATAAATGATTTCATGCAGCAATGTATGCACCAGTAGAGACTGCAAGCAAGCTGAAACACTTATACAATGAAAGCACTTATTTTCTAGTACCCAGAGTTGTACTAGAGGGCAGGACTTCCAGTCCACTAAGAGACATTAATTTAAACGCCTTGCAGCCGCAAGTTCCCATGACAGATCCTGCCCTTTAATAAAATCAAGTTTTTCCTTTTAAATGTTATTGGCATTTTATAGGCTGTTAAAAGGAACAGAGCTCAGTATGTTTATATTGCTCTGAGTCTCCCTGATTGTGTCCCATTCTGATAACCACCTGTCTGAAGAAGCTTTGATTGGGTATGCATCTTCTGTAAATAATTCAATAGGAAACAAACATGTTACTGTTGTATTAAAAACAGAATGTGTACTGGGACCTAAGATTATTGGTCAGTGCAGGAATTTTCCAGGCATCTGGTCTGTAGCTCACATTGCATGCAGTGAATTATATCCCAGTAATTGAGAATGATGAATGATTTGACCCTCTTAAATATATAATGAGGGAAAAAACAGC
The DNA here is from genome assembly GCA_026283785.1 of Coracopsis vasa. Classification (NCBI taxonomy): domain Eukaryota; kingdom Metazoa; phylum Chordata; class Aves; order Psittaciformes; family Psittacidae; genus Coracopsis; species Coracopsis vasa. Next base: position 8,223 of record JANHGB010017044.1, read on the forward strand.
ACAGTGAGAGCCAAGATTTAGGCAATTTTTGCCTCCAGGAAAAAAACAGTTGTAACCCAACACCACCTACAAATCTCAGCGGGTGCTTTGGTTGAGTAGTATGTCATGTACCTTGGGTAATACATCTTGCATTGTGGGCAAGAAGAAACACTAATATTGATCTTCTACACCGTGAAAAACCATATGTAATGTCAAAGAATTTAGAGGTTTACACAATAAGGTTAAAAAAAACACTTAATCTTTTGCTTGGGGATTATTTTTTTTTCCTGCACAGGAATTTTATAAATCCCTACAAAAGACAGGAGTACTAAAATAAGTGTTACAAGAGACTGATAAATTACCCTGATCCAATTTGATGTCACAATGGCAAGATAATATCTCTTTCTGCACGTGCCTCTATAATACTATGTTGACTTTCTGAAAATACAAAGTTTGCAGCATATCCTGAAGTTAAAAAGCATGATAATTAGTAATTTCATGCTGGCATTTCATACTGGGATATCCTGCTGTGGTAAGAGACGCTCCAGGATCAACCTCCTATTCACAGAAACACTGAAGTCAGAGATCAGCTCATTTCTGTTACGACTTGTCTCTCTGCCCAGCTGGCCACCCTCCTTCCTGCTGCACAGAGTGGAAGCAGCAAAATGCAGAACCTCCTGTGAGACTTCAGAAAAGATGCTGTTTACAAACAGCAGAGTTACGCTCACTGATGACAAGACTGCTATAGAACTTGTGTGCTTTGGCCTCGATTTATTGGTTTGCAACGCTAGGTAGAAAAAGGGAAGAGGAGCGATGGAAGCTCATATACTGTCCTAAAATTTTGATTTAAAAATACCAGGCAATATTGTTGGGGAAATTTGTTTTGCACAGTTCAGGAGGGAAGAGGAAGCAGTCAAATGATGAATTAATAAAAAGACGAGAGTTAAAAGTGAAAGGAGTTTAAAAATTACTAAAGTCAAGCCACCCTGGAGTTCCTGCTTCTTTTACCTACTTTGCTTATTTGGGGGGCAGTTGCTAGAAGCAGTCTCAGATCAGTTTAACTGGTCGATAAAGAAATTCAGGGCTCTCTTTTGTCTGTGGTTCAGAGACACGCATGCATAACACTGTGGAAGATGAGCACGTGAACAGTCTGCATTTCTGTTCTGGCACAAGGACTAGATTTAAATATGAATGGGGAGATCTCCTGCAGCTGACAGAAGTGCTCACTCATTCCACCACTGCTGCAGAGATGTTACCACCAGCTCCAGGGGCTCATTTTTCAGGGCGGCAATTCAGATAATGCATATTTATAACGTTTTTACAGCCGAATGAGTTAACAAATCACAAAGCCCTTGAATTACACAGGAAGTAGCAAAAACCAGTTGGGTTGGGCCTTAATTTGATACATCTGTATTGTGTGATGGGCTCCATTGTATGGACTCCATCCTGCTCCACGGCAGACAGTATACATTGAAAGCCCTACATTTGTGCTCTGAAAGACAGCAGCTGCTTCCCATCTTCCATAACATCTGAAGAGAATTTTACATTCAGAGTACTAATAAGCCAAGTACACGCATCTCTCATACAGGCTGAGGGAGAGTATTTCTCTAATGCTCTGACTATCTGCTGCTCAGGAAAACTATATGTGGCAAACAAAGGAGGAATTGCCAAGGAAATATGTTGAGTTGCTGAACACGTACTCCAATAGAAAAAGGCAACACAAAAATTCACCATTATTTCTAAATGATGTGATAGACTGGTGAAACTTTGCATAGCACATCCATATTTTCAACACTGTGAGCTAATTTCCACAACCGGAATGATAGTTTTCTTCCAGAACATTTTCTACTGTGCTAATAAAATCGAAACACAAGAAAAACAGAGAAAATCATCTTCTCTAAGACTACTCTTATTCAACAAACTCTTATTATATGTTCTTCTGGCAATCCTTTTCTTATAATTTCTAATTTCTAGTTGATTTACCTTTTCTTTTTATTAGTACATTTTACCTAAGTCTCTTGCAGTAAGCAGCTATTAGTGAAACAAAAATCATAGAATCATAGAATCAGTCTCACTTTTCATTTTCTAGATGAGACAATCATTGGTTTTAATTTTGAATCCTTCTGTCAATATCTTTCTGTTCATCCATTAACCAATTTCCTCAAACATCTCAGTTCTTTCTTCCAGCTATGCCTGACACACATATCTGAAAAACATATTCTTCCATGTTGGTTTCAGGGCTGTAAACTCATCTCCATTTCCTAAAACTGCTTCTTGCAATGATTATAGAAAAATGGTGACTAGAATGGTTTGGAAAGAGAGAGAGAAGTGATAAAAATTACCCTGTTGGAACAAAATTATGCATTTGTGTACTATCGTACACCATTTCCACCCTTATTTCCTCTCATTTTTTACAAAGTGCATGTTTATATGTTGCTATATAGAACCTGACACCATGGAACTTTCAAAGAACAAGTGGAATACCTATTTACTAGCATAAAACAAACAATGCTGATAACTGATTAAAAGAAAACAGTTAGTTGTCTGTAAATGCTGTCTTTACATTCCAGTTCCCAAACCTGGTATCTCCCAGTGTTGAACTTAACCCTTTCAGAAAACAGTACTCCTGAGGTATTATTTACCAAAGCTAGCCATGTAAAACCCAAGTAATACGAATATTACCATGCTTTCATCACGTTATTTTGTCTGGTGTAAAGATTATAAACAATATTGTCTAAATACCAAAAAAATAAGTCAGATGCTAATAAACAACACCAAAGAAAAGCCAAACCAAAACCAACCACCTGGTAATTTACCCATTTGTGCATTTTACACAGCAGATTTCGTAATTCATAAATGAATGAGAAGCTACCAGAGTTCTCTTTTCTAAAGGCTTTTATGTTAATTGAGTTTGCTCTAAACATTTTCATATATCACATCAAGTATTCAGCGAGGTGCCAAAGCACTTTGTTAACAAACTTATTTCCCAGATGTGGCTAAAGCAGGGACAGAAGGCTTGAATGTTCTAACATACCTAACAATTCAATTACGGTTATCTTACAGTGCCATCACATATTTTTCTTCAACAATCAAACAACCTCAGCTGGAAACTCCAAGCAATAACATAAATAAAGGACCATCTGGCAAGAATAATTAAGGAAGGCTGGAAATAAAACATTAATTAGTGCAGTAGTCCAAACGACCTTCAAAGGCCTTATTATGAAATTATATTAAAACAGATAATCATTTATTTCATGTTACAGTTATATTTAACTAAGCATGAATAAATAATAATATCATTTTAGGATGCTATTACACTGTTATTGAGTCAAACTGGTTTTGAAATTGTCTTATTTTTCTATAACAATAAAATTGGAATGGAAAACAACCTACATCAGTTTAGAATGGCAGCCTTGGTTTTCCCCTGTTTCACATCAATGAGTCAGATGAATCAGGCTTGCCTCAAAATTTACATAGGAAAGGCATAGAATGGTGTGCCAGGGCAATATGCATGCAACTAATTGCATTTAAATCTTTAACATTTGTTTTCTCAACTTTGGAAGAAAAAGATGGAAGTTCTAGACTTGCTTTCTGATCTATGAAATGAAATGAGAAATACTAAAGTTTCTTAAAATCTCTTCTGTACAGATATATACATTACTATCACAAATTTATATCTTGTATCTTTCAAAATCTTTGCTACTTTTACTGATGATCTTAAGTTAGTTTCAACTAAAAGAAATCAACACACTTCAACGTAATCTGCAGATAGGTAATGGCGGTCTCAAATTGTCCTAAAAGCAATACAATGGGAAAAAGATTCCTTGAAAATATAATATAATCAGGTTATTCAAAGGAAAGAAAAAGAGCTCAGCACTTCCTGCATTTCTATGCCTTTTCCAAACTGCATTTAAAATGTACGTATGAATTATTAACAAAGTTACATCTGTATATTTTCTGGGTTTGTTCTTTGAGTTGAGCATTATTGGAAAAATATGCTAAGGCAAAGGATTTGAAAGAGGAGTATAATTAAAATACAGTAATTATTTTCTTTTATTATTGTACAGAATTGCCATCCAGCCAACAAGACTTGAGCCTTTATTATTTGGTGGAGTCACCTTCTCCTTATCCTCAGGCTACAGGATGTCAAGCAACTGAATGAATTATCTTGGACCACAGCCAGCAGCACGTCCTTTAGTTACAAGCCAGACAATGACAAAGCTCCTGAAAGTCTCAGGCATCATCTGGATAAGCAGGCACAGGGGACAAAATCATCCCTAGGGAATCTGAAGACCAGATCCACTTATGAAGATCCATTACTAACAAAAGAACAGTGGGAGTCCCCAGTGCCACCCAAAGCCAAGGGAAGCTGGATGAACTTTTCCCAGTATGTTATTGTTTCCACTGCTGACTTGTGCCTAACACAGCATGTTGCTCACAACACCAAATAGTGCAAACAGGGAAAGTGCAATTCTAATGGTGATACGGAAGTAATGAATTTCAGGTTTGCTCTTTTAACTTTCTCAAAGTCAGTAGCTTAATCCCACAAACCTTATTAGGATCATGGATGTACTGGTGATATGAGAAGATGTTGTTTTTTAGACTGAGAAATGATGATGGGATAAACTAGCATGTGAGTTCATCACTGCACTGACTGTTTAGGAGGTAAATTACTACTAGAATCTGTCTTAAAAATAATTAAGTTATTACAAAACTTGGGCCCACATAGTAGGAAGAGGAAAAAAAAACAGAGAGAGAAATAGCTGGCCCGATGTTACTGACCAGACTACAGCAGTGCAATGTAAGAGGCACAAACTAGCAGCAGCTGATGAGTAACTTTGCTGCGAGAAAGTGGGACTCCAAGGACATCCATCTACAGGGAAAAGTGCTGAAAGGAAGGGAGAAAGCTCAGCTCTTTGGGAAAACAGGAGAAAGAAGGATCTAAAAATACAAAGGTCATAGGCAGGCAGTACTTATAATTGCCTAAGGGATAGAGGGAACAAAAGAAAGGTGAAAGGCCATATGGGAGACTGTAATAACTCAAAAAAGAAGGAGGTCTGGACCCAATACCAGCATAAGATATAAAACAGTTGGAAGTTAGTGAGCTGGAACAAACTTGCAATGAGACATGAAATACACATCTGTAAAGTGGAACTATTTTTCTGTAAGACAGCCTACCTAGGTTACACAAAGATCTCCAGATCTCTCTTATCACCTCCCTGTGCTAGTTGTAGAAGTGCATCTCTAGTTAGGATGCTTCAGACACTATGATTCTGCATGTGGATAAGGGAAGGCAGATGGTCTTACAGTCTGTGTAATGATCTGAATGAGTCCAAGTTTCAAGATCAAGCAAAGGATAGTAAACAGGAGAGAGGCTGGTGCTCTGTTATATTCCTGGTTCCTGGCCTTGCATTTTTAAGTAGATGGCTGCACTGCTGGTTTTTCTAAGGGAGAGAAGAGTTAGGTGTATGATATTCAGGCTTATGAAAGAAAAATACTTATTTTTTAACAAAAAGCTGGAGCTACATTAGAAAACAAGCAAACAACCAAAACAATGCAGGATGGGCCAACAGAACCATGAATATTCTTTCATTACTCTCATTGGCTTTGGTCCTTGCATCTCCTAAGTAGCCTTTCGGAGTACTAAATTTCTTAGGAACTGTGCAGGAGCTAAGGCAGTCATATCCTCCAATGCCATTAGCTGAGACTGCAATAACAATGAAAGTTTATGTCTCCTCAGCAGTCCCCAAGAGTACTAGAAACAAAATGCTGTAACCCAAGTGCAATGAGTATGCATACTCCTCGAACTGTACACATGTAGCTGCATCGCATCCTAAATACCAGTTGCTTCAGAGACACATTCTTTCTATTTTGTATATTCCACTACATTACCGAAGCTATCTTTGTGGATGGTGGAATTTCACACTACAGAAACACTAAACAAAGGACTGACCTGAGAAAGTCTGCTCTGCATCGGGAAGTCTATTCACTGAATGGTGATAAAGTAATAACCGATCATCCCGCAGCCTCATGGAGGCAGGGGACTCTCAAAGAATTTGCAAAAGAAGCTCAGATTCAGATTGTCTTCTCATTTCAAAGGATAGCCTCAGACTACAGCAATGCAAAAAGTGCCCCTATAATCCCACTCTTACCTACCTGAGGGGACAGTATGGCATCTGACTGAGACAGGAAATCCATCAGATACTCTACATCGCTTCCTAGCTTCACTTCCCAGAAAAGAAGAAAACCTCAAAATTAAACTGTGAGGTGGTATCAGCATACTATTATGGAGGCACAAGGCATGTTTCTGATGAATTGGTGATGGTATTATTTCCACTGAAAATCTTACTGGGTTTTATTAAACATACAGTAGTATGAAATACATTTACGAGAAGATGAAAAGAGACTGCTGTTTTCCAGCAAGTCTTTCTGGAAGGTGCTTTGGTACTTTTGTGGCCCTCCTAGTGAAACAGGCAAAAAGATCCCTTTCTCAGAAGAAAACTGTAAAGGGCAATGCAGACTCCTCTTGAAGCTTCCGACTATTTCAGAGAGATTTGTCAAGGGCAGAAAACGAGCATACATTACTTTCTCAGAAGTGACAGCTTACCAAAACTGTACTTTGTTTTTCATTTGAAATAAGAATCTGTGCAGTGAAAGTTTGCTTTCCAAATCTCTCTGGCCAAACCAAATAAACAGATTGAGTACTCATCAGCAGGTATGATAGCTCTGCAGGAGATAAAGCCTGAAACTTGGAGAGCTATGCTCTTCAATTAAAGTGAAGAAAATGCAGGAAAATAAAACATTAAAAATATTCTCTTACTAAACTTTTGTATATAAAATCATTAAAACCAATTTTCACCAATAGGAATTTATATTGTATGATTCACAGGAGAAAGAGCATTTGCAGAATGACACCTTTGGCCACAGATATGAAGACAACACTGGAAGAGAACTTTTAAGATCTTATTTTTCTATCTTCTAGTCTCCAGATCCATCATTTTATGTGTTCAGTTTATACTTCTCTTTCTCTTCCTTCCTACTCAAGCTCAACAACTTCTGGTTTTCATGATTATGATTGGGAATTACAGAAAAAAATATGTCATTAAGCTGCTTTTTTCTTCTGTTACAGAACAGAAATTATTGACAATTCTAAGTTTTCTGTTGCATATTTATCTTCATATCTTCAAAACACACAATTCCAGAAAATATATAAATATGACAGAAAATTACTGATACATATATAAAAAAGCCTATTAACCCTCTGTATCACGAGCTTTATGTTTGCAGCACAATCCAAAGTTATAAAATTGTGAGTCATGTGAAATATTTGGAACAAACATTTTTTATAAACATATCATTTGGTTATGTCCAAAAACGACAACCAAAACACGTACAAACAAAGCCATGATTCCCTGCAAGCAAAATAAACCACAACTATTATGAGATATGAGAATCACTGTGGATAAAATGATGACCTAATTTCACAACAAACAGGAAGTACGTCAGCACAACTAGGGTTCTAAGGGAAAACTTTCAGTAACTGATCCCTCTTGAGTCTACGCCATTCCTAGGAGAAGGAGCATGCTCCTTCACTCGGGAACGATTGTCCATCTAGCTTTTCCATTCATCATGAAATAGATCCTCTATACAGAACACACACAATTTTGCATCTATTGAAGTTAAATAAACCCAACAGGTTTATAGGCTTCTAAAAACCCAACACAGCAGGAAATGCTAACTAGACAATTTACAACATGTTGTCAATGTAATTGTAGTGAATATGTAATGTAAATCAAAAGCTTAAAAAAATCCCATTCTTACATTATTCCATGGAAAATAAACATCAGGCATAAACAGAGACAATTTTCATCTTAAATTTGATCACAAAGATGAACTATAAACCTCTTTAAGTCTCCTAGAAATATATCCATTTAAGCTTTCTTTCTCTGCAGTCATCTCTATATAATAAGGAAGGCAAAGGGAATGGAGTGGTCTAACATGATACCAATAAAATCAAAACATACATTAATTAAATTTTCTCATTGATGGTTTGTGAAAATGCTAACATAAGCATTTCACGAGAGTCACTCAGTTCTGTTAGAAGAATATGAACTAATAAACCAAAGCTTGATTACTGGAGCTAGCATATGATACGGCTAAGGATTCCTTCGTATGGGGACAGTAACTCCACTAGGTTTAAGGATACTCAAATACATAGATTTTCTAGATATTATTTGCTTAGTTACCAGTGATCCATTAAAGTCATTGTTCCAAGACTATTTCTAGAGCTATGAAACACTGAGTTTAACTTCTAGGACAGTGGAAGTCAATCTAAACCCAAACACATGTATCCCTAAGCCTTCTAAGGTAACGATAACCATATTCTTACTAGGTCATTGCTTAATATGGTTGATTGAATGCCAGCACCGTTACAAGAACTAACGAATTATTTTTTTGCATTGCATGAAACAGAAAAACCTGTCTAGCTGAAGTCATTCAGAGAACAGCAATGATCACTTGCCACAGATAATAAAAGTTGGTAATTGTGGCATACCACACATCAAAAAACCGAATTGTTAAATATGTTTTAATAGCTCAATTGTTTTAATAAAAAGTACAAAGTGGTTCTGTGTATAAGTTTTTTCCTGACAAAATAACTATTAAGCATTTTTCACACCTTCATTTAACGTCTACGTTTCAAATATCATTAGCATTGGCCTAGTGACTGAAATACACTACAGCTGGCATTTGTCAGAGAAGACAGTACACTGGAAGTAAGAGAAGCAGTGTTCCCCCATCTTTGCCCAGATTTAACCTGTGAACTGCAATGCGTTATTTAACAACCCAGACCTATTTTCTCTAGCTGCTGAAGAGGAATGATAGTCCTCGGTTTTAGTAGCACTTTGAGATACTGGAATGAAAAGTGAGTCATAGAAAATTCTCATTTTTCTTAACCTCTCTATGATCTTGTAAGTTACTTGGGAAAAGATAAGAGCCTCTTTTGTATGACAAATATATACCCACAGATGCAGATTTAGGCACACACTATACTGTCATTTCAGATTCAACATGGTACAAGATGATGTGTTTTATGTCAATTTTTGACCCAATTTTTGCCTCTACTGCTTCTGTCAGAGTTCTTCAACATACATCAGCAGCACTCTATTTTTTAAACATCCTTCTCCTTTCCTTTTTATCCCTGCAGAAAGAAAGGAGATCAAAAATGAACCCAAAAGGTACTAGGATTTTTCCCTCTTTTTACTAGTATTACAAATGTTGATTTTTGAACTTTTGAGGGGAAAAAAAGAAGTAAATATAAATTAAACTAAAGAGCTTTGAAAATAGATCTGTAATCTGAAGC
>JANHGB010017045.1:0-29732 GCA_026283785.1 Coracopsis vasa
CAGAGGAAGAAGAGACTTGACAGCTTAAAGATCTCATTAACCATTACTGTTGCTTGAAAAAGCTAAAATCTGGCGCGCTCCTCACCCGCGCCGCGGGAGGCGCTGCCTGCCTGACCGGCCGGCGGGGCGCACCGCGCTGCCCTCGCCGCCGGCCCCCTCCTTCCTGCCCTCCCGCCACCATGTTCAAGAAGCTGAAGCAGAAGATCAGCGAGGAGCAGGAGCAGGCGTCGCCGCGCGGGGCAAGAGGACGAGCCGCCCCGCTGCCGTCGCAGGTACCGCAGAGGCGCCGCGGTGGTGCGGGACTGACCGTAGAGTCGCTTGGGCGGGGCCTGGGACGGAGCTCCGGGAGGCTCGTAGTGCCCGGCCGGGCAGGGCCGCGGTTCGCCCGGGAAGGCCTCGGCGTCCTGGTGCCGGCGGCAGGAGGATCGTGGAGCGTCGGCTTTGGTTCCCGTGTGTGGCGGTCGGCCGAGGGCTGGGGGGGGTGCAGGCTCTGTCAGCGCCGGGCGGCTTCGCTGTAACTTGAAAGGGTAGCTGTGTCGTTAGGGGAGAGCCTCTCCAGGGGCTGCCCAGGGTGTTCTTTTCAGCCGCTCTGCTAAGGCTAAAGACTGGCTTCTGAAGGAATGTGAAAACCACTTCTTACTTGAACGTCAAACGGAGTGAAATAGACGTGGAACTCTTCGTCAGCATTTAAAAAGTAACAGAATGGTTTGGGTTGGAAGGGGCCTTAAAGCTCATCCAGTCCCAACCCCTGTCACGGGCAGGGACACCTTCCACTAGAGCAGCTTGCTCCAAGCCCCGTCCAACCTGGCCTTGAACACTGCCAGGGATGGAGCATTTTCCACTTCCCCAGGCAACCTGTGCCAGTGCCTCACCACCTTCATAGGGAATGTCACCCTTCTCCCCTACTAGTGGGAAAGCAGTAGGCAGATAGATGACTGAATTGTGAAAAAACTTAATTTCTATTCAGGATTTCCCCTGTTGCAACTGAACCTAAAAACTTGCACAGATACTGTTAGGAAACACAGCTGAAGAGATCTTTCTGCTACATCAATACGAACAATAAACAGCCCTGCTTTGGTACCAGAGAAAAACTCGCTCCAAGCATCTCTAGTTTAGCCCTGTGAAACAGCTTCGTGCTTCCCTTTCTGTCTCAGGAGAATCATTACTTGCCAGGATCATCCTGTTACGCTCACGACTGGAGTCACAAAGTGGAACAAGGCTGGTAAGAAGATGCTTTGCAAATACTTCTCATGCATAGGAAACGTAAAGAGGTCTTTGAGGCTAAAACCCTTTCTGTAGAACAAAGCATCTGCGATGGTTTCACAATAAAGACTGGATTGGAAACACTACCCTATATTTCAATGGAACCGAGATTTCCCTCATTGAACAGGGTGAGCACCTACTGAATTTTCCATAGGCGTTAATGGGAGACAACCCAAAATTTTGCCTGGAAAAAATTGAAACTAGCTTGAAAAAAAATACTACTACACATTACTTCTTTCGGTTTGATATATATCCCCGATTAATTAGCTCCTTCTTTGCAGGGAATCTGTGGTCCCACATTTGCAGTCAAGTTCACAGGTTTTTAAACCAGCAATTCTGACTTGATTGAATCACCAACCCTATGTTGAATGTTCTTCAATAAAGCTTGTTCTTTATTCATAAGTGCATGTGTGCACAACAGTGGCTAACCTTGTGATCTCAGTATAATAAACTCACTGAACATATGCATTTCTCTAAACACAACTATGCAATCTTCTTGCACTAAGTAGTTTAAGACTTTTTTTAACGCAGTTAAAACACTATTTTTAATCCACATTACATCTGCCTTCAGTAGCCCATTGTAGTCATTTTCATATACAGTAAGTCTTGTAAGAGGAATGCATACATCAGTGTTGCGACCATGGTTTTTTATACCATGAAGAATTCCAGTGTTTGATTAGCTCTTTATAACAATCTCAGTTGTGTATTTCAGTCTGGAAAGGAAAGGTTCCAACATCTCAAACTGAAGAGCAAATAAGAAAACCCAACAGAACACCCCAATGTTTTCCCAAGTGAAAAGAAAAATATTACAATAAAACTCAAATAATTAATCTGGGACAGAAAGGATGGAATTAAATGTAAACTTATTTTTTAACAAAACCCACCATCAACAGATACGCTTCTCATATACTGATGCTAAGTATGATGCAAATGTAAGGGTTGTAACAGAGTAGACCACAAATCTATGAGAATCCTTTTATACTAACCTAATTCTAAATCCATCTGATTCGCTTTAAACTGTCATTTGGACCAGGAGCTTACATGCACACAGTGCCCCTGATATTCTTCAACTGTAAAATCCCACCAACTAGATGAGCTTTACATTTTCAAGAAGAACACATTCAGATCAAAATAAGAAAACATAAGAAGTTAAGGGGTTTTCTGGGGTTTGGGCTGGGGTTTTTTTGTTTGGTAGGAAAGATTACTATTCCACAGATAACACATCAGCTCTTTAGGGAAAAACGGTGAATGCAAAGGCAGATTTTGATCATTATCTGAACAGCATAGCTAGCAAAACTAATGCTGTTGCAGTTTCTGTTTAACAGGGCCTAGCAGTTCAACCCTCAGAAGGTACAAAATGAAGTTAATCCATTGCTTACTATGGCATTGCATTTGTGTTCTCACTTCTCCAAAACATTTTTCCACTGGTGCTCAGAAGAAGGGCACAGAAGCCAGATATCACACATAACAAAAGCCTTACACTCTCTGAGAAAAACTGGTCTCTCTCTGGTTCAATCAATCTCTTTCATACAGAGAACAGACTGAAAAAGCAGTGGTATACGAACATCATGCTATAGCTTTCTAGCAAGGAATATGGAAGGGACTTTCCAGTTGAAAGATATTCAGCTACAAAGAGCCGTACATCAGGATGCAAGCCATAGCCTACTATACACCAACCAGCAGTTAGCAGCTTACTTCACCAAGATGAGAGAGAACTGCACTTCTGTCACTATCTTCTACTTCATCATCCTTTTATCATCAAAAAGTACAGAGTGAAATCACAGAGCAAAACTCAGTCTCCATCATGTTACTTTAGCTAACACATCAGGTGATAGAACGAAGTAAACCATCACCTCTCCCAGCGGGGTCAGAAAAATTGGGCTGTGTCTGAACAGACTGAAACACTGTAATGCATCTGTTGCTTAACTAAGTTTCACAAGAGAAAAAAACATCAGAGTTCAGCAGATTTAAAGAACTGGGACAGTATTTACGATGACAGAGATATTATTACGCCAAACTTCTTGTCCTTGCCTTCAGTTTCCACACTCTGGTGAACGCTGCCTTCAGGACAGAATTGAATCACACAGCTGACTGATTAGGAGCCCTCAAACCAAGTCAAAAAGGCACTGCCAGGCTGAACTCCTGCCTTGAAAATGGATGAGATAAACAATTCTAAAATTAAAAGGAAAGAAGAGAGAGATTCACTGTAACAGACAGGTAGTTAAATGAAACGTGACATGTCATCCCTAGAGGAAAGGAAACAAACAGCCTGGCTGGCTTTTCCTCTTGACAACCCTTGGATATATGACTGTCTCGGCCGAGAATGGAAAGAGGTACTACACTTGTCTGTATCACTGCAGCCCAATTTAATTAGCAGCCTGCTAAAGAGCTAAGTTTCATAATTAATAGTGATCCAAGGAGGCCAACAGCACAATAGAAAAGAATTTACAATGTTCTTCCAGAACTGGCTGACTAATCCACTTTGGGGATCGTTTTAATGAACATTTCTGGCTTCTAAACAGTTGCCAAAAATAGGGGAGGCAGCAAGGAGAATATTTGGTATGGATTTCTGCCTGCTGACCAACCTGCTCTTTCAGTTTGTCTCCCAACCTGCTATCAGATTAGGCATCTTATTTGCACAAAATGTTCATGTCAATTACAGATGAACTAACAATTTTTTCCCTCTGGACATCCTGGATACCACCATGTAGGGGAAGAGGAAGTAAGTCTGATTCACAAATGTATCACAGCAATAAGCACTTATTTCCCCATTAGCTATTGCACTGATATGCTATGTCGGGTACTATCCTACTCTTGCCAAAACCGATAGATTTCTAATTGGATTCATAATTCAGGAAGCAAAGGTATGCCACTATCAAAACAGTAAACCAAGATCCAAGTTGCTCACAGAGCAAATTAGGTTGTGAAAGACCTTCAAGATCATTGAGTTCAACCATTTCCCGGCACTGCCAAGGCAACCGCTAAACCATGTCATTGAGGGACTTATCTACACAGGTTTTGAACACTTCCATGGATGGTGATTCCACCACTGCTCTGGGCAGCCTGTTCCAATGCCTGACTGCCCTTTTGGGGAAGAAATTGTTCCTAATATCAAGTCTAAACCTCCCCTGGTGCAGCTTGAGGCCGCTTCCTCTTTTCCTATCCCTTGTTACTTGGGAGCAGAGCCCAGCCACCTCCGGGCTCCATCCTCCTTTCAAGCAGTTGTAGAGAGCAGTAAGGCTCCTTGCCATGACCCTTCTCGTCTCAAGACTAAAGCCCCTCAGGTCCCTCAGCCGTTCCCCATCACACTTGTGCTCCAGGCCCTGCACCAGCTCCATTGCCCTTCTCTCGCCCCGCTCCAGCACCTCAATGTCTCTCATGTATTGAGGGGCCCAGAACTGAACACAAGATTCAGGGTGAACATAAAGCTCCTCGATCAGTTGAGGAAGAAACATAACCCAGCTGTCTCATGGCCAGACCATGTCCAGCTTCCCTTTTCAGATTATGAATTTCAGGGTGAATCTATGATTTGTAAAAAGAAAAAAGCCTGAATCTAGGTGCCTAGCACAGGACTTGTCTTCATAATATGATTTGCCTCTCAACAACTAACTACTAATACCTCAAATAATACTTCTTCCCCCTGCCCATCAGCTGTTGTACAGTCTTTGAAAGATATTCTGGATTGTATACTGCTGGAGTGACACAAAGCAATGATGCAGAACTCCTTCTAACTGCCAGTTATTAATACACATGCATCACCTGGCAGAAGAGATAAACCTGGAATAGCGTTTCACTTCCATAACTCAAAGAATTTCACCAGTTACTGAAGAAGTCTGTTGGTGTGAGGTAGGCAAAAGTACAGGAAAGCAGCCACAAGAATACTTACTTGAAAATGTTTCAATTAACCTTTAACCTCAAAGGCAGCCCAAACTGGATTTCTTTTACCAATGTCAGCACAGCAACTACAGAATCACAGGAAATGCACAGGAATGAGCTGGTGAAGTTGGTCTATTCTCTAGTGGAAAGAAAGTTCATTCTGACTTCAGATCCTTCCCATCTTTTAGCTTGTTTAGACAACAGAACATTTCCCATTCCCACCCTATTAACGTGCTGCAGAGAGTCAGACCCCACTTTCAAAAAGGTGTATTTGTCTAAGTAAAGCAGAGGCATCACTGCCAGCAGTGTCTCATTGCACAAGCATGACTTCTCTTTACTAACACTACTACAAAATGGAAAAGCAGCTCTTTTCTAGAGGAACAAAACAAAAAGGTAGTCTAGTTCAAGAGGCTCCTTCTGAGCAGCTCCCCTCAGACTTCCCTTTTCTTCAGTACTAACCAGCATGCTCAGCCTGAAGGTCTGTCCCAAAGGAAGCTCATACTCCACAAATTCCCTGTAGTGTTTGACAGGCAAACAAGGGATGTGCAGTCAGCTTCTGGAATCATGTTATTAGTGATGTGTGCAGGAAAACCACTTGACATACTGGTTTAGGCTGATTCTGCTGGAGATAGAGAGGTGGATATATACACACACACACACAGAGATACATGACCAAAAGCAGTACTAAATCTGCCTGTTCAGAATCCAGTCTCCAACTGGAATTGCTCATGGTGTTCGCGACAACTGTGAGCGGAAGTGCTTACACCACTAAAAGCATGACCTTGCTGAAAGATGGATACCAGATCCAAGCTTGGTTTTGCAGGCAAACTGTATGTGCTGCTTTCAGCAATCACTTAGAAATCCAGTACTCAAAGTTCACAAATAACTGGACAGACCTGAAAGTTATACCCTAGGAACCTCCCTTCCAAGGCAAACCAGAGTGATTTTAGCCCCAGTGTTTCCAAGAACTCTGTTTCAACTGAAGGTCAGCACTGGTTTGCACAGCCTACAACAGCCACCTGAAATCTCACTCTGTTTTGTCAGACACCTCTCACTATTTTATTTACCACTGATCACCCACTGTATGCATCAAACTCACCCCCTTTCTAGTAAGAGAGAATTTGCAAGGAAGGACATAGCTCTTGCTTTACCAGAGGCTATAATATTAACGGATATTTGGCCAAAACTTGGTGATGAAGTGGCATATCTGTGAAACTGGTTTAAACTATTCTAACTCAAAAAGACTTCACCGATTAACAGCCTAATCAATTTGACTAGTTCTGTGGCTAGAAGCACACATTACTTCTGACTAAAACCAGTATCAGCACTCATAGGTAAGGGATGTGAGCTATAAAACTCATGCATCACGTTAATAGACTTTTGATAAATTGAAGTGAACAGTGCCATTTAGCAAAAAGTCTCAGTCACCAAGACAGAAAGAAGCCACCAGAAAACTATACAAACACTCCAAAATTGTACCCCTTTTTAAGGCAAGATACAAGTTTATATTTAAGACAATAAAACCCTTCAGCCACCTTTATCACTGGATTTTCTAGTCTGTGTTGTCTTTTGCTCAAAAAAAGGACCTCAGCATCATGTAAAAGATGTCTGTGCATCTTTCTAGACTGTGCTCTGTGGAATAGAGCTGTCATCTCCACAGTTTGTAACACTTGGCAGCAAACCCACATTCCTTGTGCATCACAGACTTCCCCTGAGGCCATCAAGTGTGTTGGATATGGACAGCACAGGGTTAGGGCTTCCAATTATAAACTCAAATCTACTCACACTTTCTGCAGATGAGAGATGCAGATCCCATGATAGGGATGTATACTAAACGTGTATAGGATTTATCAGTTCTGCATATCTACAATACCAGGGGACCCTTACCATTTCAGTAAGATTTCTGACCCATTTTTTTTCCCTGTGACCTACATTCAGTGTGTGATTTCCAGAGTAATAAAAATACCTTAAAACCTCAATATAAATCATTATGAAATCTAATTATGTACCTTATAGTCACTTCATCTGGTAAATCCAAAGGAAAACATGCTAGGAAGCAGCAGTACAAATTTGTACTGTACTTGCTGACCAGCTTGGAGCAGAAGGCACAGAAGGTTTAGAAGGGTTCAGACATGCAGCTTTGAACTGGTGTTCAAATTCACTTCTCTCAAGAAACTCTCTAGAAGAACCACCAGTCACCCAGAACTGGATGGAAACATTCTGGCCACAGATCAACACCGTAGATTGGAACTGTCAAAGAGAAGAGCCTGAAGCATACGTTCTAAAGAAAATAAAGCGGTAAGTGACTCGAGGAGGCAAATAATGATCTCATGGAAAATACTGTAGTAAAAAGCTGCTCCACAAATAAAATAGCAGCACCATTAAATAACATGCCTACTAAACAAACACTCATCAGACAATGTATTTTTCTTCAACGCATCTGAAATGTGCCAAGGAAGGAACTGGTCTTGGCAAATAGGTTCTAACATGATTGACTAACCAGCTTTCTGTACGAACAAGGCACTTGTTCTGATGGCACAAAGCAACATAATTAAGCGTTTACAGAATGCTCAGAAAATAAGAGATAGCTGTAAATACCATTCTGCCTCCTCCCCGCTTCTTTGCTTCACCAAAAATCAAGGAGGGTGTGACAGGGACATGACACATACAGTAAGGAATAGCTCTACATCATTTTCTCCCTCACTATTTAAAGAGATTGGGTACGATTCTGAAGGGCTTCAGGAATTAGGTTCAGGAATCAAAATCCAGCTTACAATGGCTGATTGTTTTCTGAAACATGCATTCTAGTGCATCTACAGATATTAAAGTAATAATTAAAAAAGTCTGATTCTATCCCAGAATTGAAGCAGAATTGCCATAATTCTGAGGATATTTTGAATATACTGCATTGCCAACACTGCTTCCACTTTCTGCGTGTTACCTGGGATATGAGAATGGATTTTAGTAGTTTGAGACAATACACAGGTATAGCTCATGATCCAGCTCTAGTGATTCCGAGATGAGTTTGAAATGCACAATCTTATTGTCAAATTCCCCAGATGACATTTTCCCAGCACTACACCAGAAATAGTAAGTGGTTTCTAGGTGGCTGGAGAATGAAAGGGGCAAAGAACTGTGGGAATTTCAGATAGAGCTTGTCTCTGGCTATTAGACAGTGAAAGAAGCTGAGAAGCCAAAAAGAGGTCAGCTAAAAAAAGAAAGATTCCTCACTCCATGATGCAAACTGAATTTATTCATGTAGAAAAATCTCTGAAAAAAGAACCCCAACAAATATCAAATCTAAAACTTTCCTAGCAGGGCTGCTGTTGCCTATTGCTACAGCCAACTCCTCTGGGTCTGAACTCTGACTACTGAGAATTTCATTCTGCCTCACAATAAAGCCATTAATAGTTTGTGCGACCAAACAGTCTATTCTTCAGCAAACACTCCTGCTACACACTACTTTTCTTTCTGTCCTTTCTTAAAAAGAATGGTCATGCCAATGGTCATCAGAGATCCGTTCCTTTCTCTTTCATAAATCAATACCTAAATACCTAAAAATGAAAGAGGGTAGATGGATGAAAAGAAAAAAGACAGGAAACAGAGACAACAAGCTGCTGCCTAACTGTGGACACAGGGAAGTCATACAGCACATTAAGAAGTAAAAGGAATTAGTTCATATTCCTGCTGTGATCACTTCATTTCAAGGTTAGTGACGGCACGTCCCCAAATAGCGCCTTCAGCTCTGATGGGAAGTAAGCACTTGAGAAACATTAGTAGGCTGCCTGTCCTTTAAAGTGCTCATCATCTGTAGGGGGAGCAAGTAGAGCAAAGGCAGAGACTGTGTGAGCTGTCCACAAGAGCTCACAGTTCTTTAGTTCTATTTAGGAAGGAACCTCTTGGGAATGAACTGATGAACCTACTCCAGAGCCTGACAACAAGAAACCTCCATTTGTGGTTATCATGATGTGGACACTTGTTCCCGAGGACAGGAATGACAAAGTGAGCATGCTCTGCATAACATGCCTATGAATAAAGTTTTCTTAACTACCTGAAAAGCTGCCCCAACTGAGCACTTCCATAAATGGTTCCAGACCTAACTCTGACCCTACAGTATCTCCAGAGAACTAAAAAACACGCTCTTGCTCTTCCTCTAAGAGCTGTATCTTTGTAGCTCCTTTATTGAAATCATTGGGTGGCATTAAATTAAGAGCAGAAGTATGATCTTCAAAGTAGGAATCATTCTTACTGAAATCTCTGGTAAGCACATTTGATCAGGCCTACTCTTTTAAATTAAAGAGATAATATTTTCTCTTCCTGCTAATTTTACAGACCTAATATAACTATTGGAAGGTGAAATATTCCCAATTAATATATATTACACACCAAGAAATCCACCAATAATTTCAACTGATGATCACATTCCAAATCTTCATTACCACCTCAAACATTAGAGGTATCTTTTTTCAATCATGTTTTGAAATGTTGCTGTAAAACCATAATTACAAGCACTGAATCTTAATTCAGGTCAAGATGCTGTTAATTTTGGTCAGTCGTAATGCTATAATGCCCTGATAAATATCGGAAGTTTTACATTACACGACTGTAAAATGCAATCAACTAAGATAGTATATTAACCTAAAATCAAGTGTCCAATTAGCTGTCATTGCCTATTGGTCATTGACTCAAGACAGCAAGACATTGTCCTCTATCCTGAAACATGGCACTAAGAGATGTCTGAGGTATAGAGGCTCTTAGATAAAATCCAATCAGGAGAATCTTGTCTTTTTCATGAAAGACATCTGAGTTTAGAAACAACCTTCAGCTTACTGTGGTGATGCTTTCTGCACAAGTGGAAACTAACTGCACATTTCACTGCTTCCCATGAAGTTGACCAGAGCTGAGAACAGATGGTAGCAGGACAAAACTTGGAACAATTTTTGTGCAATCCAAGCAAACCTACCAAATAACCAAAAATGCAGGAAAAGTTTACACAGCTTGTCCGATTTCTAAATTGAAAGAAGCTCCCTCTGTGATGTACAAACTGGGTCCTGAACTTCTCATGTTCTTGTGCCCTTACTCTTCACAGGTCACAGTACAACAACATGTAACAAAAAATGCAGTGCTTTCATAGTGAACAGTTGGTCAAAGGAGTAGGGAAAGCAGAAGTTGCATTTGTCACCTTGGGCTACATGGGGTTTGTATGCAGGAATGAGATTTCCTCAAAGTAAGAGCCTTGGATTTATAATACTCCTCCTGAACCCTTTGGACAATGCATTTGGCCTGTAGCATTTTCTCAATAGTACTCATTTAGTCCAGGCTTTGAGCTAGCTGATTGATTTTTACTTCATTATAGTTATTTCTTCCTAAATATACTTTGCAGAAGATTCCCAGGCTTCTCATTTTATCAGAGCCAAGTAGTAAATTAGCTTCCCAGGTGCCAAAGTGATTAACTGTATTCTGCAACTGTTGCAGCCAAAGTTCTGGAGTTCTGTCTGTCACAACATCTGGACAAAAGAGCAGAATAGTTGCCTTCTATTACTAAAAACTGGAACGATAAGATATCCCACTGGGTTTCTTCCATCCATAAATTACACCTGTCTCTAGATCAACGCTCTGGATTTTTCTTTCATTGTTAGTATAACCAAATTCCATAGCGCTAAGGAAAACAGTATGGCTGAACTCAGAACATAAATCAGTCTCAGAAAACGAACAAACTTCATCAGGGACTGTAGTGACAGGGCAAGGGGTAACGGGTTTAAACTTGAACAGGGGAAGTTCAGGCTGCGTATCAGGAAGAAGCTCTTTACCTCTCACCTCCTACATGTGAGGGTGGTGAGACACTAGAGCAGGTTGCCCAACGAGGTGGTAAATGCTCCATCCCTGGCAGTGTTCAAGGCCAGGCTGGACAGAGCCTTGGGTGACAGGGTTTAGTGTGAAGCATCCCTGCCCATGGCAGGGGGTTGGAACTACATGATCTTCAGGTCCTTGCTAACCCCAACCATTCTATGGTTCTACGATAAGTACATCTTTGTTTCTAAAGTAAACATTAATAAAATGGCAAAAAGCTCTCCAGTGACTTAAAAGGCTAATGCTTTCATCTTCTTTAACCTCTGCTATGAGTTTAAGAATGATAGACCTTCTCTGTATTTCATTTTAGCTGTCAAGCCAAGATTTTAGAGATACCTAAGGAATTGAATTTAGAGGAAGAGTCATTATCATTAAACATTCCTATTCCCCTGAAAGCAAAACTGCATGGAATTACTCAAGAGCTCAGCCAGCATCTGCAAAAAGAGGTACCAAAGACTCCTTTTGGTTAGACAAAAATCCTACTTGCAACAGAAGCTGTGGTTACTCACTTATGAATGACAGGGTGCCCTTTATAGGGACTTTCTATATGTCCCTCTCATCCCAGGAGTAAGCCCAGGCAGCCTGCTGGATCAAAGAAAAGTAAGACTAGGAACACAAATAGGTGTTTCTTTGTCTCCCAGAAAAGATATCCATCTGTGACAAGTATACTCAGAAAGCAAAGCATTTCAAATGTTCTTAATTGAACATTCCATACATTCTTAATCAAAGATGAAATAGATTTCACTCCAAACATGGGCTCCACTAAGAAATTACAGTTCTACTTCAGGTCATGAGAAGCACCACAGAAAAGGATACAAAAACTTAGGGGGCTTTATATGTCCCACTAACCAAGGTCACACAACACAACCACAAACAGTGGCAGAACCTCCTTCCAGTGCAGACTGAGTCTAACACAGAGATCCACCACCTACCGAGGGCACCTAAAGTCTTTTGGTTACAGGTCTTCAGATAGCACAGAACTTCCGGAAGCCCATGCATGGAAAATAACAGTGTCTTCAATCTCCTTCAGCATTAATGACCAAGACCTTAGCCTTAGCATGTACAGTAACTAATACTGCTAAACCACAGATTGAGAACACACAGCTAAACAGGGACGAGGGCTCAGATTAATCCAGTTTCATTCCACTCAAATTCCTGTGCTCTGAGTTTCTAAGCTATCTAGCTAAGGCCAGCTGCCAGGAAATACCAAAGGACTTTCCATGGTAAGTGGTGGTCTTTGTGATCTAGAAGTGCAGGTGAGTCATCCATCCCTGAGCTGTGTCCTTCCTCTGGCAAATGTTCCAACATGAAAAGCTAACGAGTAGATGATTCCTTGATTTGCAAGGGCTGATTGGAAATCTTGAGGAAATTACATTAAGCACAACATTAAAAGCCTTCGCTTGTCAGACACCGAATACAAACCCCATTATTTTTCACTACCTCACAGTCTCTGCTGCCGTTGGAGAGAGAATGCACAAAATTGAAAGTCCAGCAGAGGAATATGAGACATAGGGGCAGAACTGAATTCCTGGGTCATCGCTCTATTTCCTGCTATCACTAATAAACCTCCAATAATCCCACCTGTAAATGGATGATATTAGAAATGAATTAGTCTTCTTCTGACATCAAGAAATAGCACCAATATAAACAGAATCCTCATGAGGAACTTACTGCTTTGAACGCTAGCTTCTGTGTTTATTGCCTCATCAAGCATGATATGGATATCTACCACTCCTTGAATTCCTTTCTGCATAAGCAATGCCAGAGGTTAAATGCTTCTGCCCGTGAGTCTGTAAAAGGGAATACAACCAGCTATGCCAGCCTGACAGCAAGCATGTCCACTCTTAACCTGAGGTTCAATATGTTCATCAGAAAGGTCAGCTGATGGAGAGATATTCTAATCTTGGTCAGAAAACCCGTGCTCTATTACACAAATCTCACGCTTATCTTGCTTTGTCCTTACTTTATCCGGTTTTGCAAGCAACAACTGTCACAAAGCAGAGGTAAGATTATTTTAAGTCATAAAACAGCACTACCTGCAAACAAGCTGATTGACCATCAATTATGTATTATGAAATTCTTCACTGCATGTAGACCCAAAGGATGGTACAGGCACAGTGTGATCAACACTGCAGAGTACTTTTCTCTCTGCTGCAAAGCACTCTACTTGCAACTTTTCTCCTGCGTGTTTGCCTCTTTTTTTTGCATTCCAGTTAAGATCTTCCTCTACTCCCAACCAATTAACTCAGGCCTATTTGCATCATAATTACAGTGAGAAGTGCCCACTGTAAACCACTGGTATTCCCTGTTGATGCCACAGAAAGTCTTCATTTCTGTGAGCTCAAATGTGGCTAATTCATTTTTCTGATACCTCATTCTAATTACTTGTCCACAGAGCAAGTCACCAATCTCAAATGTATTTCCTTGAAGGCCAGCAATAGGAGATCCTTACATCAAACAACTAAATGGATTTTACTTCACGTGGATACAGGTCTATGAAAGTCTACATTAAGGCAAAGCCATTAAAGTTGGATTCAAATTGGAATGTCAAAGACTAGCACAGTTTCAGGCAAAGTATTACTGCGCAGAGAAGAAAGTGAGAACAGGTAAAAGAGATACTCCCAGCTTACGTTGTATCACAACTGCAACTTATCTGTATTCAGCTGCTGAAGGAGGAAAACTAATTTAATCAGTCATAAGAAGAGCTAATCATGGAATCACCTTCCAGAGCACGAGCATCTCAGAATGCAGTGGAGACACCTAATGTGAAAATCACTATTTTAGACAGTGTTAAGAGTTGAGCAGAGGAAGATTTAGTGAGTCAGAGCTAACTTGTCAGGCAAATTAGCTTTTTATCTTTCATGTCACTTCGTATTATGCAACTCTTCTGGAAACTTTCCTTAAGATAGCATCTTCTCACCTGCACAATAGTCTTTCTTGCAGGAAGGACTGCTGTTGTTCATGGCAATACAAGCTGAATAAGACCCACTGGAAAACCTACATTCTAATTCCAGGCACACTTTTGGAAAAGTAAAAGCTAATTGAAATCAGCTAGCAATAGTTACAGGTTACTCTGAAAGCTGGAAAACACAAGGGTTGGATCCACTCCGAATCTCACTGCAAAGCTTTTTATTGCTCCTCCTGAATAGGCCTCCTGCCCAGAAACTGGCTGATAAAAGTGTTTCTGAACAACTCAAGGTGCCTATCACAACTGCAGCCATGGAGTACATGCAAACTGGATACATCAGATAACAGGGTAAAAAACACTGTCTGTGTGAAACTGGTGAGAGCCGCAATGTGTAACTAGGCAGGTTTCGGCCAGGCAAAATACCTCGTGTGTCATGCAGCTAAATAAGAGACTTAGACTTCTCTATTAACCAAGTTGGCATCCTACAATAAGGAGGATGACATTTTTGCCCTTGGTGTTTTCTGCTTCTGCACTACATCAAATTCTCCACTGCAGCACGAGGAGAGATTTCTATCTACTTCCACCAACAGGAGCCAGATAAGGACGGCAGTTCTATACCTCTGTTAACTTTACAAAAACTACCAGCTCAGCAGAACACACATCCAAATTCCCAGCCACTTCTTCACTTTTTCTGCCATGCTGCCAAAACTGTGAGCATACAAATAGTCATTCGTCATTTGCCTCAGAGGTGGTCCCAATCAAGAAACAAAACATGAATGTTCTATATTGCCACTGTGAGAGACCAAAAGTTCACCAGAGATGAACTGACAGCAGCCAGAACTCCCTCCCTGGGTGAGGTTCCTTGATCTGGAAAGATTACTTCATAAAGATACGAATATCAGCAAAAATCCCTTTGCTGTATATAGGAATGGCTTCTTAAACGAAAATATTTCTTCTTAAGGTCTTCCCCAGTTCTAACATGAAAAACCACCTAGGAACTTGTTCTGACTATACTTTGTGTTTTGTTTATTCCATTTTTCAGCCCTAACCACATCCTGCAGATAAAAGCCATCCTAGGCTCATCAGCTGTGCCCAGGGCAGTAATATAGATGTGTGATCACTAACCAAGAGAAACATCTTCCTAGAAAGGAGGAGAAATTAAGATGCACTTTATTTAATAAATGGCATCTAATAATAAATAGATAATGGCATTGAATAATAAATATCGACCATCTTTCATTTCACTTCTCATGACAGTTAAAGGCCAAGTTTTCAGTATTTGGCTTTATCAAAGATAAACAGTACATTCCAGGTTGCTGCTGTTGATGCTTCTTTTTTGAACACCAGCATTAGTTATTGGTTCAGTAATCCTGATCTGCCAGTATTTACAGGGTGGCCAGTTTGTGCTAGGGCCACAGAACCCCAAAGGAAGGAAAAGCTTTTTTAGGCAGAAGAGATATAAGCAGCTAAAAAATTTAGATGATGTTCTTAATCTTGCAAATGTCTATGCACTGTGGTTCCCTTCATACATTCACAAAGACATACACAATAAAAGCAGCAGGAAGCAGACTACTGCATCAAAAACGTAAGTAAAACAACAGAGCTTTTTTGCTTTTTGTTGTTATTGTTGTTGGGTTTGGGTTTTTTTAATCAAATACAGAAGATTTGAAAACTCATGGTTTCGGAAGCTCTAATAACAAATGCCCTTTTAGGCATTTTTAAATCCTAAATCCTTTAAATTTAAATCCTTTTAAACCACCCTAACATGGATTACTCATATATGACAGAATCTGGAGAGCTGATTAATGAATAACCGCTCCTGAAATCTGAAAAGACGAAGTCCATTAAAGCACTTAGAAGCATCTGGGAGCCCAGCAGGGGTATATTCTGCCTAAGCCCTGCCCTACCTTCCTGCAGTGGGACCTGGAATGGATAGGACAGTTGTCATGCAGGGAGAGGAGCTGCCGTTACTTGCATTCAGTCCCATCTGCAGCGGTCATTGTGCTAAGTGAAGGTTTCTGACATGGAACCAAGAAAAGGCCACCCTCACCTGCAGCCTGACTGTGATGACTTTTGGATCATGATAACAAGACTGCGTTAGAAACACTGTGGCTACATGGAATAGTACTAAAAAAACCCAATTTCTTTTTACTAGAAACAGTGTGGCTTTTACTAAGCATGTACCAGCCTCTATGCGCACCTTTAACGGAGGGGAAAAAAATCCAACCAAAACCAACAGCAACAAGAAGCCCCAAACCAAGTACCTGATTAAAAGTACTGAAATATGCTCCCACCACATTCAAGATGCACAGGAAGGGGGAGGAACTCCTCCCACAGATCTAGGCACAAAAGGAAAGAACCCTGCAGAGCTCAGTTCTGAGAGGCAGGATGCAGCTTCCCCCACTGCTTCTGAAGTGACTTATCTTCTGACTCTTCTTGGCATGAAGCTGAGAAGCTCCCTGTAGCAACAGGCTGTGAAAATACTGACATGAGGCAAATAGATCCAACACTCATTCTTCTATTCCTTCCCTTTCTCACAGCTGATGGCCTGGCCTCAGGGGGAGTGCAGGGTGGCCTGGCAGCAGCGGAGAGCACACCAGCCATGAAACATGCCAACATGACTAACTTCTAACCTCTGAGTTCACCTTCATTAACTCTTCAAATATTACTCTTTTCCATGTGTTCAGCAGGAGCTATCTGACCACAATCCCTGAGGTTTCCAGCTACAGTGTTCAAATGGAGAGCTCAAAGGGTAAGTGTTGTAAGTGCTTTTCCCTGATATTTTCAGAACAGTAAAAACACCTTCTCTTCATAAGAACATGCAAGATCTCACACAAACCAGAAATACAGGATAAAAAGGACTGAGTAGTGAGGTTACTGCTCTGCAGTGGTGCTAATTAGCAGCACACTAGCTACGTTGGAAGCAGCTATTGTAACTTTGGACCCTATCCTGTGTGATGTTTGGTAATGCTCTGTGTTGAAGTCCAAATGTTGGGTATTGTTCTACACAATTCTTTCAATACTGGCTCAAAACAACTGATCCAACATCTTTATGCCTTCCAACTGGAGCTAAGAAGCTGAAGGACAAATATCATGAATACCCCTGAATGCTGAGAACAGGCCTCTTCCTTCCTCACCCATCATCCTTCTAACCCTTCTGTACAGAACAAAGTTGCTCTGCTATGGATGTGTCAATACAACTATTTCCATGACAACAGCCTAGGATGTGCCAAATATAGACATCTGACTTCAACAAACAGAGGAGGAAGGGACACGTGACTAGAGGGTATTCTGCTGCACTGCATTTCAACCCAATTCTGTCCTTACGGCCATGGGCAAACACTCAGAGAAGAATCAATGGTGGCCCTTTGAGATTCTAGTGCTCTCACTTGTCAAACACCCGTGCTCTCTCCTGCTGCAGAAGGGAGGGAACCAGCTGCCGAGCTTCACGCTAAGTTCTCCAGTACAGACTCAAACAGCTGCACATTAACTGCTGATGAAGGAAGGCTTAAATTCATTTTGAAAGAGATGAGGCTTAGATACTCATTCACATCACCAGCTCTGCTTTAAAGGTAGATGACTGGCAGAAGCAAAGAACAGACAACTTCCTAACCACATGAGGAAGACCTGACAGCATTTTCCTTCTTCTCACAGCCAAGCGAGGTTCATGCAGCAGTAAAGCCTCCAGTTAAGTACCACAAACAGCATCACCCATTGAAGTAACCCCATTACAGTGCAGGACCTGAGCAGAGGCCCTTGTTGCTCTCTTAGCACAATACACTGCATGTTGTAAGACAAAACATGACCACCTTGCTCTTCTTGTACTGCAGGCCCCTAAGTAGTAAATATAATTCCAGAACAACTACAGCTACAATATATGTGAATTGCTTGGGCTTTCAACATCAATTCATTTAAAAGAGTGAATGGATACTTACAGCTACTGTTAAACTCCGAAAATCCTCTAAGACATTCCCAATCATGTGGCTCTGAGATCCTGGATTAGTGGTATGTAGGAAGCAGGAAAATTCCAACCTGCAGCAGAGTCAGAGCTCTTTCTACGGCCCTTGTAGGGCACTTGAAGCAACATTTTTGGTCTATGGCCCAGCTCTGTTTTCCCTTTGATTATCTTACAGACAGTGCTTAGCAACCCACACAAGCTTGTTCCTTGTATTTAGGTTTCATAGGAGAGGAAAAAGGAGCAGGAATGAAGCTAATGTACCTGCCTGCCATAGAGAGCACATGGAGTTAGTAATTGCCAAAGCCCCTTTTCCCCCTAGCATTCACGTCTACTACTAAGAACCTCCCAAAAGCCTCTCCAAGCCTTACTACTTTGGGTGCTTTGAAAAGAAGAAAGTAGTTGGATCAATGTTTTCGGGAGAAAGCCCTGTTTGAACTGTAATGCTTTATATTGTGACAGAACAATTGTTAGATGGCCACCCTTTGCACACTGCAGGCTGGGCAACAACTGAGGGGTGCTGTGTTTAAACTGGGTTATCCATGGAATTTGCTCACAAGTGCTCATTTCAGCAAACACACTGGCCTCTCACACAGGTTTCTGGGATTAATAATTACAGTACTGCAGCAGCGAAACTGTAGGCTGTTGTGCCCAATATGGCAAGCCCTTTCTGTGCCATGACTTGTTACTTAGAGTGCTATAGATAGAGGGACTGAATGAGTCTCAGTGTATATAGTACAGAAACTACATGCAAGGCTTGATCGAAGAGCACACAGCCTCTGTGCTTTCTAGAGATACTTCAGACAAGACTTCACCTTCGCATTAACTATTTCTGCAACCAGATCCCTTTCACATGCACACCAAAGCCTGAGGCCATGGTACACTCAGAAAAGCAAAACCAGCACTGACTAGATGTTAACTCTCCCACTTCCCACTGGCATGCTTAGCAGGTACAGCAATGTGTAGCAATAGGCCACAAAAACCCCAAGCCAAGCCACGAACAAAATACTCCGTACAATGTAATTTGCACCCAGAATAATCTTCCTCTTCGTCGCATTTGCACTACATTCCCATAAAAAACAAGTCATCTCATCTTTCATTTTTATTACAACTGGAAAAATCTTTCCAATCAAAGCTGAAAGATGAAAACTGAGAGATGGGAAAGTGGTGCCTGAGGAAGGCAGAATACCAGTCTGCAGTCCCAATTTTTATTCAGAAAACCCTCCCTGTATTTGGCCACTGAATTGACCCAGCAGTGCTCATATTCATCTATCTTTATGATTTCAGAGGCATCAAGAATGATTTAGCATGAACACATTGTCCATAGTCATCCTCCAGACTAAGAAGAGAAGGTAACAAAACCAATTTTCAGGCCAAGGCACTATCACTTCAGCACATTTCAAACAAATATTGAGCAAAAATAGAGTCTTTTGCACTGCTGTTTTCCCTACTAAGCTCTGTGATGGGTATGGGAAAGAGCTGGAGGTCTAGGGAATTTGGGGGCGGGGAGGGCAGGTTGCAGTGTTAGTTGTCAGAGCTAAATTTTATCATGCAGTAATTTTTTGCCACTTAATAATATGTATGTATTTTTGTAAGTGAAGACTTACCCAGAAATACAGAATACACGCTGGGAGGGAATCTTAATGTGGAAGTACAAGAGCACTGTAATATGTGATAAAGAAACCCTTACTTATCTCCTCTTCAAAATTAGAAGCCCTTGTTAATATTCCAGCACACACCTGGTTTGTAGAGCTGCTGGCAAAAACGGCAGATCTATCTGAATTAAAACAAATTAGACAGAAGAAATAAAGACAGAAGAAATAAAAAATACAGTGCAGCAGCCCAGTGCTAATACCTGTGTATGGTACTCACCACATTGAGAAACGGGCAGGAAGGAAGAGGCAAAACTAGTAGCATCGATGCAGACTGGGATGTATTGCATCACAGTCATCTTGAAAGAAATACAATGAAACTCAGAAAGCTGCATTCACTGAACAACAGCAAGGTTGGAATTTTGGCTAACACTTAGTTCTGATCTTGACTCAGAGTACGGTATTTAGATTTATATGGTATTTAACACTATGAATTTTTCTCTTTCTTGTTTCTTATTCTCACCTGCCTCAATGACAAAGTCACAGTTGCATTCTACATAGCATCTGGGCTCATCTCCTGGGAGACATGTGACATTGTACCTAGAACATATGGCCACTTTGCACTTTCCCTGACCAAAGTTTCAGCTGCAGCCTTCTCTCTTAATTTGTTTTATATTATTTTTCCTCCAAATAAATACTAGGTCAGCTTCTCTCTCCATTGTGGTTTACAGCTGATTATTCAACATTGGTAACTTGCAAATTATTTTTAATTGGAAGTAAATGTTGGTGTGTAGGAGAAGATACACAGTGCACGCAAGCCTGTGCATGTGTGCAGCACAGCAAGACTGCTGAGGACAGGCAGGGCTGTTAACCACAAGCTGTATGTATTTCAGAGCACTAGGATAGAGCGGGAACAATAGGTAAGTAATAGATCTGAGGTTTGCAATTTCGTATCAGTGTGCTGTGAAGACACACACATAAGGTGATACCCTTCCTTCTCCTTAAGTGATTTCTCTTTCATTCTTACTTCCTGTAACTCTTGCATCTTCACTTTGAAACTTTATCCCTTTAGAAAGTCTGAGAAAAAGCTCTATTCAGAAGGCTGAATTTTTCTTCGTCTTTCTTCTATTTTTGCTTTTTGTTTCTGTTTCTTTCTTTTTCTGCTGTAACTGTCAGCTCTCATGCTTTTCTGTCCCTTTACCGCTACTGTTTTTTTTCCCTTGGCATTCTCATTTTTTATACACCCTGTTCTATTTCCTTCCACCCCGGGGAACACAATGTTGGAACTGAGATAAACCTAAAGAAGTAGTATTCCTCCAGGGAGCATGCAGACAATAGGCACGAGCAGAACTAGATAATTTTGTCAATGCAAGACTGCATAGGACAAACTATATTTCAAAACCTTCATGCTGAAATAAATGATCATTTTTCATACTGACCCTATGAAACAGCACAATTTTTGGATCAAGTCAGATGTTTCTGAAAGCACTGACACCAATCTCAATCTTAACTATTGTGGAGTTAAGTATAGAAAAGTTATTTATTGTTAAAATATAACAAAGCACATTATGAACATATCTCTTAGCTATTTCTTAGTATTAACTATTGAGAACACTTTAATTCATCAGTATTAATCACCATGGCATTAACCAGGGGTAACATTTACTCTTAATCAGACTATGGGTTAGAGATGCTGTGGTTACAAACAGTAACACAAGACCACCTGCAAAATCTGTACTAGTTATTGTTCAGTGGTATTACTGAAGCACAAAGCAGCAAAGCTCTCCTAGATCCATCCTGAGGATTACAAGACATTATTACCCTCAGCCTCCTGGTAATGTCCCTCTCTCTGCTAGACCGTTAATACTTTCCTGCTACCCTAATCTTCCAAGAAAGCAATTTATGTAAGTAAGTGCTCCCTAAGTCATTTCTGTCCTAACAAGGAAGGTTAACTTAAACCAGTCCAAAAATCACCTCTTTGTTAATGTGGCTTATTTGACAAAATAGGTAAGAAAGCTTATAAAAACTACACCTATGGGAGTTAAAGGATGTGTAGGAGGTATATTGGAGCTTTCTGTTTTATGAATGTCTATCAGTAGAGGCAACAGAGCTGCTGGGTTTTGTTCTGGTTATTTAAGATTTAAGTGTCCAAATAAATATACTGTTAAAAAGATGAACACATTGAGAGTCTCATTTGATTCAACATCTTCTACAAGGTCTACGGTGTTTCAGCTATGTCTTGGAGGATTTGAAATGGTTTTTCCTACATGCTTTGCTGTAGGATGCTGCATGCTTTTCATAGAATATGAATGCTTTTCAGAGAATACTTGTACTGAAGATCCAGTCCTTTACCCCATCACTCTCCCACACAAGGTGCTAAGCAGCACTGCCTTTTTTTAAAGGAAAGAAGATTTTCCACTATAAATTTGCTCCAAGTTATTAATGAATATTTCCACCGGAATCTATGGAAAAATAAAGCTAATATCAATATCTGAGTATTTCTGCAAAAGATTATAAGTGTTTTTCTAAGAACAGCTAATATTACTCATGTAAATGCATCCAAATCAATCAGGATGTCACTTTAATGTAGTATCAGTCAGTTGGTATGGAAATATGCATATTAAAAATAGCTTTTACAATAAAATACACACTTCTTTCATCCTGATTCTCCAGCGATATATTCAGGAACTGAACTTTATTTATTGTGAGCAGTGTCAGGCTGTTGTGTCATGGATTTTTTCAGGAGATCTGGCAGCTGACACAGTGTCCGGTCTCTGGTTACCTGTCTGCGTCCCCATGCTACTCCATCTGTTGTCCTTGTTGGGAAACCAAACAGACTGAGAAATTGCTTTTATGTTGTTGTTGCTAGGCTATATTTTCAGGCATATCGGTTTCACAGCCTGGTGCATTGCATGACTACCCAAATAACCATGCCATAGTAAGGGAGAGGGTTCTGCAGAGATGGGACTGAACAGTCAGGATTTGGAAGGTCAGGGACTGCTTAGGTAGTGCTGAAGCACGATCTTGAAAAACCTCATTTACTCCCACAGAACTACTTGTTTCAGGTTACATATAACATAAGGCTGGGCTGTTATAAGACTACATATTTCATGTACCATTGCATAGACAGCACATACTTCAGAAAAATGTTAAAATTGCAGAAAAAACCATTTCTTTAGCTGTGATAACCTTAATCCTGCCTCCCTTATTATAGTAGTACTACAGTAATAGTACAGCACCGTTATAATAGTAGTATTAAACATTCATAAAAGACAAAATGAAGTTCAAACCAGCACTGCTTTATTTAGGCCATGTAGGCTGCATAACACCTAACAAGCACAGATAAGTCCTGGTCATTCTCTTTTCTGGAGCTATCTCCTGTAACAAGGAAATGTTCACTGACATGATACAAAATGGGGCCCGAGAAAATGAAGCCTGAAAGCAAACTGCCTTCAGGACAAGTTATCTGTTATGCAGTCCAGGTCCAAAAAGTCTGAACAAGACTATGGCAACAGCATGCTCCTCACCATCCTCTTTCTCAGTGCTCTCCAGCTCTGGGCAGAAAGCAGCAGTTACAGGATAAATTCAGTCTGCACATGTATACATCAACTATACCATGTTCCTAGAGCAGGCCCAGTTTTAAGACAAGAGAGAGGCCACACATATGGCTGATGTCTGCAAAGGCAGAATTGTGTAGAAGACAAGGTCACCACTACTCTAAATACAAAAATGAGCCTAAGGGCACCTGAGACAGTTCTTTATCTTAACCTAGACATGGCTGCTACAATTTTTAAAAATGCTGCAAGTATAGCACCCTCTTTGTCTTCAGCTGAGAGATGAGTTGCTCTATCTCTACAAAGAAGGTCACTCACCACAGTATTGTATCAGTTCTTTTGTTTTCACAAGAAGGAGCGGCTCTAGCAGCACCCTCTCCTTTCCCTTTGGGAACAGTCTTGCTCATTAGAGAGAAATATATTATTACAGGATATGAAATGTAATATAATAGTGCATTAATCCCCACTCCTTCACCCCCAGAAAAAAAGCAAAACTTAGCCAATGTCTTCTTTTGGCTCCTTAGGACCCTTCTACTATTTTTCTGATTATGAAAAGGTTGCATTCCCTGGGGGCCTGGGGTTAGAAGAATGAAGCACACTAATAAACAATCTCACTTGTACAAAGGCTGGGGCTTTATGGTAGCAAGCTATCAAGAGGGAGGTTATACAGCTGCAGAAGTTTAAATCTGCTTTCAGGGTTCTCATTGGCTGCTGAGGATTTTTCTGCAAATGGACTTCTAATGTAATTGGGCGAAAAGTTGTCATCATCTGGGGAAAGAATAAAGAAAGACTATTTTCTAGAAAAATTGGGCCCAGCTGAGCAAGGTATGATTGTTGATGTTTATAGTTTGTCATAAACTATTTCTACGATATGATGGATTTTTAGTGTGTATAATTTTCTACTGGTATTATTTTGTTACGTAGTCTGGAACTTACTATGAAGGTAAGAATTACTATTTATCTCTTTAGATGTTACAAGCCCATGAAATGGAGGTTTCTAGACCACCTATTTCACTGCTCACTATTTTTCTGTAGTTAGCTTGTTGAAACTGTATATGCTTTATACTGATAGCAGAAACTAAACAAATTAATTTTTTAATACTTAAGCAGACATTCAGTGTAGTACTACTGGTAGATCCAGCAAGCCTAATCTTAGACATGAATATGCATGTTTTAAAGATTGCATTAAAGACAGGACTTAAAAAAGTCTTATGGAGCTAATGCAATACTGAATAGAGGTGACTGTATTCAATACAAAAGGAATGAAAAATATCTACCTATGTACTACATTTTTTCCTTCTGCTGATGTGAAAAATTTGCAAGGAAAATGCAGGAAACAATCAGATGCTCACAAAAGAATTGCCACCCGAAAAAAGTGCATTTGCTCTTCTTCCAAAATTCTAGCACAAAATCAAACAAGCTTGAAATTGTGGTCTTCTCTGACTTTAAACAGTTCCCCATTAAATAGTTACTACTTCCTAAAAACACCTTATATTTAAGGAGCTTCTAACAGGATTTCAGACTTTGCATGGAAAGCAGTTAGATGCTAAAGAGCTTAGAAGATAAACTGCCTTCATGTACAACATGTTAGCCTGTAGTTTCACATGTTTCTGAATGCAGAAGATATTAAACAATGCTACTTTACTGTGAAGACCTAGAAGTTATGAAAACAATATATGAATTCCATGTATACTGAATGTAAGTTAGACATATAATCTAATTTACTCAGTGGTGATGTTTTACAATTACACTCTGATTTATATTCAAAGCATATAGCGAATACTTGCTCTTGCAAGGTTTTTCTGGGAGGTCTAAAGGTGATCATAAGGCCTTAAGAGGTGACTGAAGGGCTCAGAATAGCAGCTGGCTGTCTACAACCAGGTATTTCCTTCTAAACAATGGCATTTATTTTAAAAACTGATTTGTCACTCTGGTTAGTGTTCTAGGAGATACAAATCCTGCAATCTCATTCTCCTTAATCTCTTTCTCACTCCTGTTTTTCTTCTTTACAAAACTTCACAGAAATCATTCAGGCCTTTCTGACCTGCAGAGTCAGTCACAGTGGTGTGTTCCATATGGGATAACGTTTAATAACCATTCACAAAGTTCACATACTGTCTGTACGGCTGGTAAAGTTTGCTGTCATGGCAATAGTGCTGTTGCCATGCTGGCTTCCTACAGCGTACTTCCCAGAGCAATTCAAAGTGTTGATTTATATATATTTGAAGTGTTGCAAAGTTTAGCTTCTGTAATTACAGAGTAGCTGCCTCTTTTCTTCACTGCAGAAATTGAGATCAGTTCATGTATTCATCTTCATATTTTTAAATTTGAAAAATGTGGAAGTCTGACATTTTTAAATACACTGATTGTGTGTTCTTGTCTCAAGTATTCTTTCTCTGATGATATGACAGAACATGAGGATAATATCAATTTATTCACATGGGCTTGGTGGGGAAGGGCAGAATGAGAGCTTGTCTGTGATAAGTATTTGCATTTAAGGGTCCTGAGTGATTTTCAAAAGGTACAACCCATTGTCATACATATATATATATATAATTTTAAAACAGTGATTGCAATGATAATTTACTTCCTTTTGATATTTTGAAGGAAATTATTTTATATCATGCTTTGTAGATTCACAGAATATAGGAGTTGAACTTGTTTCTAAAAAGCAAACTATTAAAAAAAAATACAGTGGCAGTGCAAGTGTGGCCATAGTATTGGGAGTATATAAGACTGTAGTTCAGAGTCTACCACAAACCAGCCAGCCATAAAAGAAGTATGTACTACAGAGGTTTTCGGGTTCTAAGACTCAAGATTTTGCAGATTTAACCCCTCCTAGATGTCTGTCTTACAACTGTGCTCATTATTATGGCTTCCATTGCAGCAGTGGTTTGTGGTTTCACTTTGCCATGCCCTCTTTCAACCTAAGCCAGTTAAGGTGTGTTTCAACTAAGATGCTAGACTGGATAGATCTCATTTTTATGCCCTTTATAGATTTGGTAATCTCCAGGAAAGAGGTGAAGCAATTAGCTACAGTCAATAATATCCTAAACTGTGACACTAGACTTTTCTGTCAGAAACCTCACCCCATCAAGGGTAGGTCTTTGAATTATGGCTTGTCTAAGCCACATGTTTATGCTTCTGGGGAGAAAGCAATGCACAAACAGAAAAAAATTAGTACCTTAGAAATAATGTTTTAAATATTAATGCCTCTCTCAACCCAAATAGCATAGTTAGTATTACGCACATACCAAAAGCAAAGAAATATTCACTGGAAATTGGCTAAGAGAATTTTGATACCACTGAGTATACTTTTTAAAACTGGGGTAAGAAATGGAGAGTAGAAGAGTAGGTAGCCAAATGGCAACTGATAAAAAGGTCTCCTGTTTCAGTAATCTAAGATTTTCATTTTTACAGATGGATATAAAATACTTTGGGGGAGAATATAAAACCTCTTATTTAACAAATGCCTTTGAAAAGGCAGAAAATATGCTTAAATATGCCCTATTTTACACATTCCTTTCATCCTTCAGGCTTTTGACGTAATGCTTATCACTTTGTCATTATGTCAATTTATGCTTACCAATCTTTTTTTCTCCTCTCATCTTACATTTAGGCTATGATCCTGCGAACATTTACCTACATGCTTAGTTTTGCTACTCTTAGTAATCCCTTTGAAGTTAAAAGGATTATTTGCATTAGTAAAATAAGGCATGTGTGTGCTTGCAGGATGAAGGCCTTGCATTGTAAACTCTCTGAGATGGGACTAGATCATTTATTATGCAGTCATATAGCTCAAAGCACGGCTGGGTGGAGGATGAGTTGAGGAGTTTGCAAAGTTGCTACCAGAGTGAAGTTGTATGTGGGATATCAGTCTGGGGCACAGTGCTCAAGGAGCTGCTCACCCCAAGTAACATACAATCTATTTCCTTTCTTTTTTGCATTTGCCACTGAGGTATAGTTTAAGCCTAAGATCTTATACCCGCTGATATATCTGCTCCTTTTTTCCTACCTTCTAAAGCAGAAACTTCCCTGGTGCTGGCCATACAGTAACATGGAGCAAGACTCTAAGTAGCTTTACACTGCTGTGCATAGAGAGGAGCACTCAAGATCTGGAATGTGCAGCTGCAGAGGTCTCCAGGCTCTTGTTGCTGGATGCTGTCTTCTGAGAAATGCACAGCAGTAGCTGCTCATCCCAAGTAACACATGTAATGCTTTCATCTTACCCTGTTTTCCTATCTTCTGCGGGACCTGGCCACTATTTTTTTCTCTCTTGAGAACCTAAATGTGTACTATTCACTCTAATTCAATAATCATTCGTTTTTATTTAAGAAAGAAATAATTTAAAATCCACTTGGGGACATATGTAGGAAGTCTTCCTGTAGCTCCATTCTGGGAACACAGCTCTGTGTACACTAGCACAGCATCACAAAAAATAAGCTTGATATTTGGGATAGACGCCCTGTAACATTTATTCCCTGGCAACCCCTGACATAGATATTCCAACTTTTTTTGTAATGTAACTTGAAAATTTACTTCCAGCTTCACAGGAGAATGTCAAAATTCAGTTTTCCAAGAATATTTACTTTGGTCGATAACTCTAAACAGCAAGATGTTATTTTTATTACACTAGTGTCTAGAACTCCAGTTGAGCTGTGGGTGCCACCTTGTTATACTACCTAAAATTAGGGACAGGAATGTTCTTCTATTAAAAAACACAACCTAAGGACTCGTCTACATGAAAATTTCATGAATACATGAAATATTTTTGTAGCTATACTGATGTAATCCCAGAAAATCTTTGGAGCATGAAGCTATGGACGAACACCCGCTTGCTGACCTGGCTGTACCTGTTGAACAGGTCACTGCTGCTAGATGATCTCTCCTGACCACTTTCATACTTGTTAGCTGAACCATTTATGGGTATGCTCCTTTGCTCTCACAGTAAGATTGAGCTAACAAAAAATTATTATTTAAAACATCTGAACTAACCCAATTCCTTTGACCAAAATGCTTAGGGAATGAGTGCTCAAGTAGCTGAACAAAGCTTGTGGTAATCTCTGGCAGGGCTGTGAAGAGTGACGGAAGCAAGCCTTGCAAAGTGCATGTTTTTCAACAAATGTACCTAGACGAATAGAGATGCTTTTAATTTCTGTCTTAAAGTTACCTGTCTATGGTATTAAATCTCTACACTGGTGGTAAAGAAGCATGAAACAGACTGGGAACAGAGAGAGGAGGGACAGAGAACAGAACAACCAGTAGTTGATATTCTCAAAATAGCTGTCACATGTATGAAGAGCAGTGCCTCTTGCCTTTCCAGGAGTTCCTAAAGACTGGCTTTTATGAGCTGTGCTGAGGTACCAAGCAACTACACTGGAAAGGGAAGCAGCTGCTGAGACTTAGTGCTGGGAAAGAGCAGAAATCACTGAAGGAAGTTGTGTGAATGGCTGCTCAGTGAGCACTAAGTGTGCTTTCCCACCTGAAGACATGGTTGTTGGAGGCATCTCCTCATCTGCTGCCTGTTTTCATCTTCTCCTGCTTAGGCTCATCTGTGCCTTCTGTTAGGAGACAAATGCTGCTTGTGTGGATGGTTAATCCAGTTCTTAAGAGGTGAACAAGAAACAACTCGGAGGACCAACTCTTCCGGACCAGGCTTAAACTTGCAGTTTTCTGCTGGTGGTTACGCTGCTTAGAAGTGTGAAAAATAATTTCAGCTGAAACTGTTCAAGCAAAACCTAACTGTAGCAAGGAAATGGTGCTTGAACTCATGTGTCTTGTTTCACTTCAGGGACTGTGTTACTAAATGCCATTGTCACCATACTCATGCTTAGAAGGCTTTAATGTAGTAGAGCTAAACTAGTCTACTGGAGTTTGTGTTGTGAATGCAGGCTTTCCTTGCCCTGGTAACCTTCCATAGACAAAGTAGACAAGAGAAAGTGGCAAAACCTAATGTTTGTGGGTCTTCGAAAGACAGTTAATTTTTTCCTCATGAAATACGCTGCCATGAATATTTATCGTTGACATTTGAGTAGTTAAAGGCTGCATGTAGCTTTAACATTCCTGGTTATCCAGTATTTCTGCTGTGACAGATGACTCTTGAAAGATTGCCTTTTCCACACGCAAGGCTTACATACCCAGGGAAATCTGTGGCAGCCTAAAATAGGTTTACCAAGATAGTTACCCTGGTTTAAACTCCCTCCGGGAACTCCCATTCCAGTGAAGGTGTACCTGGGCTAACAGTAAGGGAAAAAGGGGAACCCTGTGGAAAGGGGTTTTTCAACTGCCTGAAAGGAGGTTGTAGTGGGATAGAAGTCAGCCTCTTCTCGCCAGTAACAAGCGACAAGAGGCAACAGCCTCGAGCTGCACCAGGTTTAGATTGGATATTAGGAAACCTTTCTTCACGGGGAGGATGATCAGGTATTGGCTTCTCAGGGAAGTGGTCAAATCATTGTACCTGGAAGCATTCAAAAGCTGTATACACGAGGCCCTCAGAGACATGGTTTAGTGGTGGCCTTGGCAGTCCTGGGGTAATGGTTGGACTTGATTATCTTAAAGGTCTTTTCCAACCTGGTTGGAACTTTGCTCTTGTGGGGCAGCAACGGCAGCGGCTACGGAGCCAGGCCTAACAGGGCCCCTGAGCCTCATCCCACATGCGCTCCCTGCCCCGCCGCCACCATCATGGCGGACACCCCGCGATCGTTGGAGCGGGCGAGGGGAGGTGCGACCGCCGG
>JANHGB010017047.1:0-32025 GCA_026283785.1 Coracopsis vasa
GATTCTGACTTGGTTTTCCAGCATTAGATAATCTACAGAAGCTCCCAATTTTATTTTTTTTTAACCAGCTAGGAACTAGGACTTTCAGAACAAATAATTTTAAGTCCAGTGTATTTTGTTGTTCCTGTTCTAGTCACCTTTATGGAAGTGGAGAAACTCAAAGGAGACACTGAGGAAAGGCTTCAAAGAACAGTTGAGTAACATCGCTTACAGGAGGAGACACATAACATTGTTAAAAACCACTAAGACCAGAAGGCAATTAAACTCAGATATACTATATCCTATCTATCTAACAGACAATTTCTTCCTACTCTTAAAAGTTTTACTTCAGGCTACAGTATGAATGTACCCTAAATTTGGTTTAGGATGTTTAAAATTATATTTTTCACTGAAAACATTTCTGAAAAAGTACTCTTCATGTACCTACAAAAGGAATGCCCTTCAAGAAGTATGACAGTCAGGTCCAGACTGAAAAAACATGAGGGAAGCTATGGACTTCACTGACTAAGCACAGCACCAGCATATAAGTAATGACATTTGTATGTTAGAATAACCACCTCGATGAATTTCTTGTAACTACTGAAAAGTTGATCCAGAAAGTTCTTCTATAGCCTTCAAATCTCTTCTTCAGGGAGAACATGCTTTTTCATATTATTTTAAGTATCAGAAGATAAATTCTCAATGTCAGAGTGGCTAGTGGAGACTGCCTGACAATGGGGGTTATCGCATAGGCATTTCCTTGTGTATGTCCTCATCCGGGTAAATACTCACTGTGGGTAGAAGCAACATACTAGGATACATGGAATAAGTAGTATTGCGGTTCTTATGAATATACTTGAAATCAGCAATAGGAACGTACGTGCTTCTAGATCAGCCATGTTAAGAACCTACATTCTCTAATTAAGACTTTATAACTTGTAAAAGATTTCCTTTGCTTCTAATTCTGCTCCTTCTCATTTCCTCTTGCTCTCAGTTTACATGGTGTCTCAGCCTCCAATCATCGTAGCAGGAATCTTCTCAAGCAAACCAACATCCACAATATGCCCTTCTTGCCGCCAGCACATCACCACACAGGTCACTTACAGACTGGGCAAACTGTCCTACCTTCTGTGCACCAGCTTGTGCATGGTTGGGTAAGCTTTCATGCATGCTTTGAAGATTCTTCATAGCAGAACGTTAAAAAAGTATTATAAAACCAAAGTTCTAGCTAGTGCTTGTATAGACAGTTTACCCTTCTCTACTTGGAAATCAGTTATTCTGTCCATTCTAGATACAGTCATCATAGCTACAGGAGATGCAAACTTGCTAAATTTAACTGACAAGCAAAAATTAGTACAACACTGTCTATTGCCCCAATACAATTTAGGATCAGGCTCAGAATCAGACTAATGCATAAGGTGTTAATGGTGAAGACAGTTTTTTGGAAGATACTTCAAACATTAGAAGACTTGGGATTCATGCAGTGAAAGGGCAGACAGAATAAGGCAGAAGAAAACCACAGATGTAGCCAAGCAGAAAGTAAAGGCAGTAAATCATTTGTGCATGTCCATTTCCTCTTTGGCTGTAGGTGCTGTTTTGGATGTTGCTTCGTACCTTTCTTTGTGAGGATCTTCAAGGACGCAGACCACTACTGCCCATGCTGCCATTTTCACATTTATAGATACAAAAGACTATAGAAACAAAGTTTATGCAGCCAGATGGCATCAAGTCTCTGTTTCCTAACTGCATAAGATTCTACACATAAAAGTACTGGTATGAAATATATAGGAGTAGGCTTAGGTTCTGCAGCTCCCTTGCTGGTGAATCCGTCTGGAGTTTACCATCACATAGTTGGACTTACTTTAAAACAAAAAGCCTTGAAGACTAATTTAGTGTCACTTGTATTTATGCTCTATTTGATTCATTGTCCTGAGCTGTGAAGTGACCAGCTCATGAGTACTTACTTCAGTGCTACTACTATTGCTCTCAAATCTCCAACCCAGCTGGGACACAAACTCTTCTGGACTTTTCAACTCATCACTGACTGAGAGGTTTGGACATGCATATTTTAGGGAAGCATTTACCTTCTATGCACTGGAACTGACTGGCTGGGATTTCACCTCTCTCTGCTCTTCTTCATAGTACTACCCCTGCAGGGCTGTGGGTGGTACAGCATAGCTGATTATTTATTAACAAAACACTAAGTTATGAAACTGTCTTTACTGTACTACATGCAAGGTAAGAAAATAAACTTGTTATTGTTAACAATACTGGCAAAACATCTCCTGTCTGTGTTGCTTCCATGACCCACTGCATCCAGAGCAGAAACACCGGTCAGCCTGGGACACCCTGCTTACAAACCAAGAACCAACAAGCAAACATAGAAAAATCAGCAAGCACAGCTTGAAAGAAAGCCACCTGTACCACAACACAAGGCCTTCATTTTACCTCTCTGCCTCACCACTGCAGTGTACCACCTCCCAAACAAGGGCTTACTGGGCTTTACACTTTGCAGAGAGCTTTCACAGTTCTCATCCAAAGACACTTATCTTGTGAAACCAAATCTCTGCATTTACATGCCCAGAAGATGCCAAGAACCTGCTCAACACTGACAGGACCAACTGCTGTTCATCGCTGGCTGGAAAAGTCAACAGAAGAATGTAAGAAAGACTTGATTTCAACGTTTTATCACAAGCCTTTTCCTGTTGGTACCATAGTTTCAGTGGCAAGCAGGGTGCCTGTCCCGCAGCACTTAGGCTGATCCCCTGCCATTGTTTGACTATGGATGAGGTACCCTGCCTTCGCCCCAAGGAATCCGTAGCCACCCTGTAGTTAAAAACACCTTCAAACTTCCTACTTCTTGTGACATTGTTTGCAGCTATTTAGTCCCCTTCAGCCGCAAAAAGAAGAGTGCGTCCCTCAACAGCCGTTTAGCCACACTGGCTCCAGCACCGCGGGGATCCCCTCAAGGCCGAGACTCGCCGTAGGAGGGGTTTGCCGCCACCGGCACGCACAGAACCCTCCTCACCTCAGGACACCCCGGGGGGACACCAGAGAGCCCGACTGCCTCCCCCGGCCGCACAGGCCGCTCCGTAAGGGCAGTCCGCAGCCCTCACTCGCTGTCCTCCCGCAGCAGCACGCCATTCCCCGCTGACACCGCACCGTGCCCAGCCGGCACTGCCAGCGGCGGCACACACCGAGCCCTCAGCGCGGCCGCGCCGGCCGCCTGAGGCAGCGCCCTTTCCGCCACACTGCGCCCCCTTGCGGGGCCCCTCGCTGCAGCAGGGTGGATGGACGGGGACTGACCCGAGCTCCAGGCCTCGGACGGCACAAGTCCCGGTCCTGAGCGAAACAAGAACATTGGATCAACGCCAGCGATAACGTAAAGCGAGCGTTTCCCAAGCAAATCAAACCAAAGAGAGGGAGCTCAGGCTGGGGCCAGCTCAGGCTGCATGGGAAGCACCATAAACAGGCACAGTGCCCTGCTGAAGGTGAGAACAGCAGCACTGAGGGACGCTGCTGAAGTAAACTGTGGCTACTAGCCAAGCACAAACTGTCAGCAGAGCAAGCACAGCATGATTCAGCATGCCCCACATCTGCAGCTCTATGGGCCAATCTGTGCTGATGAGCATCATGGACCAGAAAATAGCGCCTGAAGCAGACCTGGCCCTCCTTAGGGCCTCAGCACACCAGCAGACAAAGCAAGCCATGTGGAAACACACTGCCCGTGACCTGTGTGAGATACTGGTGCATGCACACTTGGAAACTCACAGGCACCGCAGCGCGGGAGGCATTTCTGTTGAGCCTGACACATTCCACCTCCCAGCCCAGTGGTACAATTTTAAGTGCCTTCTGTTGTACCAGGTCAGTAATGCCCCATTCACTGGGGACCCAACCTACTTCAACCCAGGGTGAAATAATACCATACGGATTAAATCCACAAGCAGTCACAGAGATGTCGGCTCAAAAGGTTTCATGCCATTTCACACGTTATTTTTAAATGTTAAGATTTTTCTCCATTTTAAAATCTGGCTGTGAAACAGCAACCTTTGCTGTTCAGTAGTGGTAAGTAAAGAATGCATTGAACCAGTAACGGTTAGGACAAAAGGTGACAGAGCAAAAACCCACATGAATACATACATAAGAAATTATTTATAT
Source organism: Coracopsis vasa (assembly GCA_026283785.1). Classification (NCBI taxonomy): domain Eukaryota; kingdom Metazoa; phylum Chordata; class Aves; order Psittaciformes; family Psittacidae; genus Coracopsis; species Coracopsis vasa. Next base: position 4,138 of record JANHGB010017047.1, read on the forward strand.
GATTTAAGATGTGCAGGAATCATTTAACAGAAGTAGCTGGATCATTTTTACACCAATAGTTGGAGATGTTTAAACAACAGTTTACAGAAGTATTTAATAACAAAATGCAGGCTTCCAGGCACAGCCTGGTGGTTGGCAAATGTAATTTACTGCTGCTGCGCTTGGTACATAGCTAACTTCAACATCACCTGGGACAGAAATAATGTTGAGCACAGATTTGAAAGCAGATTTGGCCATAGCACACGTCAGTATTTCTCCTTTTTCTGACCCTAAGGACCAGACTGGTTTAAAAGCCAACAATAAATGACACCACAGCATTCACACACCGAACACTGACGCTCTCTGCCTCAATATCTGAATCATTGTTTAGTTCCTCTAAGAAAAAACAAGAGTTCAAAAACTGGGAACTGCCACAGAAGTCAATGTTTGCCTTGTGGCCAGCTCTCCCTACACTGTGAACATCATTCTTAACACACAGGTCAGCTGAATTTTGCAGAATTTATCCCTTTGGTCTAACCAAAATCACCCTGACATCTGAGCGACTCATTAGCCTTCACACCCAATCTTATCTCAAATGAACAGACAAGACACCAATCCAGTGTTTATCCTAATCTACTTTATTTACAATATATACAATTCCTACAGAAAATGATTTCTCACAAAGGATATTCACCAGCAAAACCATCGCATAGCTTGTATTTGGGACACCTGCAGCCAGCACAGAGCCCACAGGGTAGGCGGGTCTGAGCTCCAGTGGGAGGTCGGATGGGATGCGGGCGGGATGATGGCGTGCCAGCTCTGGAAGGGCAGCAGCTGAGGTAGATCCAGGACGCAGGAGGCACTGCATGTTCGGCACACCCTGCGGCACGACATCGGCCCGATCCCTCCAACGCATCCTGGGGCAGCACAGGTTTGTCCCGGTGTTGCTCAGTAAGTCTTCTTGTACACAAAGTGTTTGGTTGGCTGTCACTCTCTAATCAGCAGCTATGTCACTGGGGTGATTTGCTTAGATCTCACAGAATGCTTTGGACTCCGTTAGGATAAAAGGCACTATGTAAATCTACAGGAACAATGCTTGCTGTTTTCGTAGGGAGAATTCAAATGGGCCATTAACATCATGTTGTTCTGATGATCTGTACCATGAAATTACATCCTTATTGTTTAACACTTATATTATCATTAACTTAATTTAATCTAATGCATTCATTGCTTATTATCCAGATAATTCCAAAATCTGAATGAAAAAATTGAAAGAATGGTAATTTTGAGGACTTTATTCTTGCAAATTTTTTTAGAATGAACTAAACATACTACACCTGAGAAACCTCCTGTCTTCCTCTTCTCTTAGTAGGTGTTTCCACTTTTGAACAAGTTACCTGTGCTCCAAAAAAAAAAAATTTACTTCATTCTTTCATTAAAAACCCTCAGTTATTGAGAACTGCATCTGGAATGCCTGAATGTATCCATCTCTTCAAGACTAGTGAGGGAACAGCATAAACACTGAAGCACGTTAAAACTCGCAATTTAAAAAATCAAAAGGCACCCAAAATTTACTTTGTTAGTGGTATTCTCTTCTGAAATAGGAAGTATTGTGATTCCTTAAGGTATTTCCTAAAAGCTTTGAATATCCTATACATGAACGTGAAAAATTAGTGACATTCGGCTACAAGCTCAATTTTAGATCAGTTACTGTAACATTAAAGTCACAAAATATAATAAGGGCTTACTACTGCTGACCAGAGTCTCTGATTTTCCCAAAATGTTTTGAATGCAAATCCTGACATTTGCTGAAAGCCTACAGAGACAATCCAAGTACTAGTAAGAACACCACTTGGATGGGGTTATAATTCTCACCGCTTTGAGGCAAATACAAATTAAAGGAAAACTTTACCCACTTAAGGCAAGTCATTTAAGCACTTCCCTCTACTTGAAAGCTCTGCACTCAGGCAACAAAAAAGAAAAGCCTTGACTAGAAATCAGAGACAGTTAAAAGCACTGAAAAATATAAATTAAAAAAAAACAAAACAACAACAAACACGCCTAAAACTTGAGCAATTAATTTATTTTAAAGCTAAAAGAATGAATTAGATCTTAAAATTAAATTTAAAAATCCCTGCTGGTATTTTCAGTAATCACCAGAATTCATCTCAGAAAAAGGTATAAAGGCCATCACATGCACTTAACCCCTACTAAATGTTTACTGACAGGTCTGAGAAAGGGAAGCTTCTGAGCATTTTCTGTTTTGGTTATGAATACAGTGAACACATTACAGTGGGAATCTATTACTCTATTAAGGGAGCTTACCTTTAGAGACTCCAGATTTCACTTTACAGCATTTATAGCATTAGACTTGAGAATCTGGACCACAAAATTTTGTACAGAAAGGCAGAGTCAAGTCTACCACAAAAACTCTACTACAAGCTTTACAAACGAACTAGTAAAATAAGTTCTTCCATTTATCTTATTTGTACATGGCTCCTCCCTGGAAAACCTTTTATTGATTAAGCTCAAATTTGACTAGGAGGTACAAAACAAAAGCAAAACAAAAAAATCCCTCCAAACCCAAAACAATGAAACAAAATCCCACAAGTCTTCCCCAAAACAAACAACATGAGGGTTACACTATTGTTAACACTTAAGAAAACAAAACAAAAACAAAACACCACACCTTTAGCAAAATCTCACAAATTAAAACAGTTCCCAAAACTCTATTTCCAAGGAGAGGGAAAATCTTCTTCAACATCCATGTCATCACTCACCAAAAAAAATTTTATAGAAAATTTTATTCAACATACAACATTTTCCAGCAAAAAAAGGCAATATACAGGAAGAGTTGTTGTACACTGCGGCTACAGAAACAAAATAAAATACTGGAAAAGAATGTAAAATGAAGTGTGAATTGCTGATTCTATCTTTACTGCACTCAAAACTAGACACGCAGCTGGCATTAGCTCCAAAAGAAAAGGAAGCAGTCTGGGGACTGAAATAAAACTACACACAATGAATATCAACATCGGTGAAATTCACTTGCAGACTCACCCAATAAAATTAACCTCCAAGTGTTAAATTGTACATGTTCAGTCATTAAATATACAATTTCATCTTTTCTTTTTTTCATCTTTTTTTTTCTTTTTTTTTTTCTTTATTCCTTCTTTTTTATACAAAGTCAACAGCTTACTAAACACTAGTGAGCATGCCCTCTGTGCTAAAAGGCTAGTTCCTGTGTTTCCCCCATCTTTTCCCATGGTAACTAAATTAATGGTATTTATAATCTTTTCACTTGCTTTTGCCAACTTTTGAGTGTCATTCTATTTGCCAGAAGATGGCATAACAAATAGCAACAGTGCTTATCAATGGTTGAAAATTTAATAAAAAGACCCAAATATCTTTCTTTTTAGGACTCAGGGCATCCACTTGGCAAAACGGGACGCAAAGTAGTGACTAAATTAAATGAAAACTAGTTTATTAAAAAAGATTCTATGTAGCTGGAGGAGACAAAAATCCCGAATAAGTGCCAACAATGTACACAATGAAGTAGAGATTGCTATTTATTGATGATGTGAGTTTTTTTGCATTTACAAATGCACAAAAATGTCATTTAAAGTATAACTGAAGGAAATAAATCTGATGTGAGTCTAAACATAAGACTTACTAGCTGCAGTGATGGTGAACACCATACTGGGATGGGCAGCCAGCCAGCTTATGCCATCTATAAACGTACTACAGACAAATATTTTGCCAATGTCAACTGTTCTACTAAACTCTTCCCTCATTATGCTGACAATTGCCTTGCATTATGTTTACCATAAAATAACTCTCATTGGCATCCAAGCTTTATAAAAACACCTTCATTTTGCTCAAAAAGGGCAGTCAATAGATACAGAGAAGCCAAACTGAACAGCCTCAACAAAATAAAATTAACATCAGCAGCAAATCCTCTTGCTGAAGACTTCAGATATAGTGCACGTGTACCAAAGTTCTACAGTTGTTAAAAAGGTGCACACACACACTTATTTTTGTCCCTTGCCTTGACAATCTGGTTAAGTAAGTCAGTTATGGATTTTAATAGCTTTTTCAAGGTAAGTGTAGCGACTTCTCTTTGGGGCTTTATTGAAATGGTCAAGCCCTAGCCATGGCCTTGGATGAGACATGTTGCCTAGAAAAGAAAAGAGAGAGAAAGAAAAAAAAGTAAGTTTTAAGACTAAATTGGAAAGTTTCCTTTACACAAGCTACTGCTGTGTGCCCTGTTCACAGTCTGCAAGGAATCCCAATGTACAGGACTGTAGAACAACCCTATAGTCCACAGCCAACAAGTTGGCATTCCTGACCACTGCTTTCCTTCCAGTAACACATTTGACAGCCATTTCTGGATCAGGTAGCTGACTTCTCTTCAATCAGTTACAGGAGTTTACAGCAGTGAAGTGGGCGCTAAAGAGAACTACTGTTATAATTTATGGTCACAAGCACATCAAAGTACCAGCTTCCACCAAAGTGCTGAGCCTCTGAAACAGGAAGGCATCCAGCATTCAAATATGACAACATATAGTCTTTGCCATACTAGAAGTTCTCTCTGCAATATTAATTTATTCTCATCACCTGGTTTAAGTGGGAATATTTGTTAAATTCATGTAAAATGCAAATAATCCATTAGTAAGTCATGTAACTGACCTCCTCTTTATCTTTTGAGGAAAAAAAATTAAGTCATATTTAGGCTGTACAGAAAGCATACAGATTTTTTTTTCTTGTTCAATCCAGTAGGGTTTTATCTACAACCATTTTTCATGAAAATCCACAGTCCACATACTTCTTGCAAATGGGAAAAATTCTCTTTTAAGATGTCCTCAATGCAGAGCATCAAATGTGCTTTGAAGTGAAATGATAAAGGCAGAAACTAAATAGCCCCCCAGCAAGAAAAGCACACTCCTAGATTCAAAGCCATCAACTGCAACCACCAAAGCATAAAACGCTTGACCTTTCTGGTTGCCTGCATCTGCATTTTTGGATATGTTTTCTTCAGTCAAAAGTATTTGTCATTTTGTTTGACATAATAGTCAATGCCAAACATAAACCAGAACTGCCAACCTTGCTGAGATCACCTGGATGTCTTTTAAAGAAAGAAATTAAGTCCTACACTTAGTGCCAGCACAATTGTTACTAGAGTGCATCTTTGTAAAAGCAGATGGAAACTATTGACATTAGCTGCACCAATCAAATTAGAGAATGCCAAAGCTTTGGTTTAATCAGTCCAGCACGTGTTCAAATTTGGTATTTGTAGAAACATGTGAGCCCCACTCCTTGAAATACTACTTAGATTAAAAGGCATTAGAGCATCATATCACCCCATACAGTAAGTGCAGGGGTGGTGGGATGAACTCTATCAAAGGGGCAACTTCCTGTGAGCTCTTAAATTAAAGCCCTTTAATATCTCATTCCCTATAACTCCTACAAACAGTTCAAGCTCTCCCTTTTCCAATTTCTGCCATGTTCTGTACGTCTGACCTAGTTACCTGGTTAAGTCTTTCATACTGTTTTGGCAATACTGGCTCTACGTTGTTCAAAACGTCCAACAGTTTCAGACTATTGCCCTGCCCTATGGAAGATGACTCACAGAATAAAATCAGAATTCTGTCTGCTCTGAGCACACGAGAGAGGGTTTATGTGCCCATGGAGAACTGTCCACCCCCGAGTTCATCATCCAGAGAATCCTCACAGCTAGTGCAGGAAAAGAGATCTCTCCGGTGACATGTGCCTCTGCTCACAGATGACTTGTGCAGACAGATGCGGGCATTCAAAGCTTTGGCAAGTCCTCTTGTATTCACAGCCATAAACCTGGCTGTGTAACATAACCACAACCAGAGAATGTTTTTCTAGATTCCTGCAAAGTACTCAATAATAGTATAGGTCTTGCTCTCTGTGGGTTTTGAAATAAAGCGACGGTTACACCATTTCTTTACAACCGTTACATAAATCCACAACACAGCTTGAAAAACACCTGAGTGAAAGTTTGGCCCTAGCATAACCTGCCAAGAAAAAACAGAGCTCGTTAACTGTCAGAAAAACAGAACTGCAGAGCAAGATGTCCTCAATCTCATTTCTACCAGACAGAGCAGCTCACAAAAACGAACACTCAGCTAAACTAGTGGGGAAAATACCCCAATGAATTCACACCTTTCAACAGAGCACTGATTGCAGATTCACTGGTGCCATTCCCAACTGAAACTCTCAAATTCCACTGTGGTGGAATTTTTGAATTATTAACCTAGTTTCTCCCATGTGTAAATCCCTCCAAGAATACAGCTTTAAACATCGGCCAAGTAAGCAAGATGGGAGACCACCCACAGACAAATTCAGAACATACCTGCATTTGTAGCTTGGTAGATCAGCTCTTAGGAAAATAATCTAAACAGCACCCTATTCACATTCACAATATTCTTGATAAATTCTCCAGATTCATTGAAGATATCAAGAACAAAGAACTATCTTCAGTGAATATGAGAGTTCAAATACCTCTTTGCAGCACATTCAAAATAAGGATGATAAGGCACCTAATGCACTAAAATGAGCATATACTTCAGTAACAATGTGAGAATCAAACGTACAAGGGAGCAGATGGACAGTACAGATAAGGTACAATTGATGTTGCTACTCTCTTCTGTAAAGTATGTTGATATTGACCCATTTAGTCACTCAAATGCAAACTTTCAATTCGGAAGGAAACAGATTTAGTTATTTGTATGCCTATAAAATACAAATTCTCAGACTAACATATCCGCTTAAGTGTGTGCACAAGTGTATATAAATACTTGCTTATTTACTACATATATTTTATATACAAAGAACAAACTATTTCTGCATCCTGAGTTAAGGATAATCACATTATAAGAACGGGCAGAGCAAGTTCAGCAGGTCAAAAGAATAGCGAGGTTATCTAACAACTCACCAGGTTGGGGCTCAAAGTCTTTCAAGTTCACTTCATACTCATCTTCATTGAGATATTGGTGTCGGCCCATCATTACAATTGCAAATTTAAACTATGAAAAGGGGAAATAAAAAGCCAGCTGGTAAGATACCACATTAAAACAAAGCCTTCAAGTCTAATTTCACAGTCTAACTCGCAGCTCACTGTAAGTAGAATTCTTCAGGGGCTAATAAAGGCCAATCCTGTTTAAAATGCTCATCGACAACCTGCATAATAAAACGAATGCTCAGGAAATCATGAACCTGCTTCTGGAGTACTGTGTCCAGGTTCAGGCCCTCCAGGGAAAAAGAGATGGCAACAAACTGCAGGAAGTCCAGCAAGCAGCAGGGGGCTAGAACATACAAGAAGTTAAGGGAAATGGATCTGTTCAGCCCAAAGAAAAGGCTAACAGGGGCATTCAGTCTTCCACCAACTGTGGGGTGTTACACAGAAACAGACTTTTCTCAAAGAGCTGTACAGCAAAAAGACAACAGGCAATCATCACAAGAAGTTGCAAAATGAAAAATTCTGATTACATATAAGGAAAACCAAAGTCTTCACAATGACTGCGGTAATACTCTAACATACAGTGTCCAGAACATGACACAATTCCCATCCCTGGCAGTTTTCAAATTGCAACGAGGTAAGACCCTGAGCAACCTCAATTAACTTTAAGCTAGTTCTGCTCCAAGCAGGAACCTGAAGTAAGTGGCTTCTAGGGGTCCTGCACCATCTAAACTTTTGTAGGTTACTTTAATGTTTTGCTAGGTACCTCTTTTGATGCAGGGCAGAAATACTTCTACACATCCTACCTAATAATTCTCAGAAAAAAAGCATTATTAAGTCAAACAACTGTTCAATTGATCAAAATTTATACTTATTCCAATTCTGTGGTGTTTCAACTTCTTCAAATAAACTCCTTTAGGGTCTATAATCAGCAATTAAACTCTCACAACTTGCCATTACCTTTTCAAATTCTTTTTCTTGTATGTCCAGCATTGTCTGAATCCGCTTCATAACCTCTCTGAAGTGTTCACCCTAAAAATTTCAATGAAATTTTTAGTATCAGAAAAATACAGGGATATTGTTAGTATTTCCTGCTTCAAACTTCATTGAAATACACTGCCTTAATCTCTCAGTTATTTAAAAAACCACACAAGTGTAAACATCATCCTCTAAAATATGGAATAACAACATAAAACTTGCTGTAAACTCATCCACTTTAAGTCTTTGCATAATCATGAATCAGTAACTGTCCCATAGGTCAACCAAGCACTGCTAGTGATACGTGCAAGTCAGGTTAAAGTTAAGAAACAAAGTTAGAATATTAGCAGCAAAATCAGAATTTGGAAAAATAAAATTTATGTATCCTTTCTAAGCACATTACTTTTTAGAAACCTCTACACCTGTGATGCTCCCACTCAATCAATAACCTTTTGTTTTGTGTTTCTGCATGCTGTATATGTAAGCTGCCAAAAAAAGTGATGGATACCATCAACTTAAATAATATACATATATAATATATATATTATATATATAATACATATATATACACACACTGTTGTAGTAGCACTGCAAATGGTTTCCACCAGAAATCAACATGCAGGTTTTACTTGATATTGATAAAAAAAATAGAAATACAGTAAAATTATATGAGATGCAGAGATGTGGACATATTTCTCATTCCCAATCTTTTAGGAAAAGCAGGTAATTTTCATATGAACTAATTAAAGTTAGATTAGAAGCAAATTGCTAACTTCCCCAGAAACACACACTCTGATACTCAAAGAATCTCTGTGACATTCAGCTGGAGCAGCACCACATAAAAAAAACTTAAGAATTTAAATAAAGCTTTCACGCTTGTATTCGCTTCTAGCCCTAGAAGATAAAGCACATCAAATCACAGAAGCTAGGAAATGCAAAGTCATCTTAGAAAATGTTGAAGGAAGCAAACCCATTTCTCATCATCACGTGTCTCAGTAAGAAACCAAGCAACCATTGCCTAGCTACTTTTGCCAACAAGTTTGCACCACAGTTACTAAAGTGGTACTAGAAATAGGATTCTGTTTTGTTAAGAGAGGGAAGGAAGGTTCCGAGGGGGGTCAAGGGTACTACTGTTTTAATAGCATTTCAAGTTCTCCACCAATGCAATGAATAGTTTCTAGATATTGCACATGCTCACTGAAACATGAAACAGTCTGTATATGTAAAAGAGAACTGAGACGGTAAATGATTTAAGTGTAAAAAGGCATATATGGGGCAGAACCTTTTATACTAGAGCAATATTTTTCTTCAACTTGTTATAATTTCTTTGACAGTACTTTAAGAAAACATCATCAGTATAATCCCATGGGGAGAAAAAGGAAGGCATACTGTACCTGGTGTATCCTCAGCAAGAATGGAATTCCAAATGTCCCAAAAACCTCTTTGTGGAAATGTGCCACTGTGATTAGCATCTCATTTTCTTTATCTATATCTACCTGGTCCAGAGGAATTTCCTAGATCCAGACATAAAGTTGTAACTGCAATCAGTTAAAACTTCCCTATGCTACTGATGTAAACAAGTCTATTTGAAAGCAATCAAAAGAACCATGCTGTCTGACAGAGTCTTTTTACAGGAGTCACTCACACCTGGCAGGACAGCATTTCAGCTTCCCTTACTCAGTAAATACTTTCCTGGCTTTCTCAATTGGCATTCTGGACATACAATCATCTGTCAGCTGTAGTAGTAGCTGATAGCAATATTTCAAGCCCTCTTGTCATCTTCTCATTAAGTTTACACTGGAAACTTTTTGAGTTTTTTAAAATTTCTGATCTTTGAGGCAAGTTAACAGATTTGAATGATGAAATGTTTAAAAGAAAAAATATATCACATTGTAAGGCTCAAATTTGGCTCAAGAAGCTCAAACTTAACAGAAAAGGAAACGAAGTATTCTAAACCACTTAACTTTAGAGTATGAAAGCAGGTTCTAAGCATAAACATTTATATCATAAGTCCTCAAACTGGAATTATTGGTAAGGCAACAAATGGCCTATGCACAGGCCCTTGCTAAGTCTTCATGCAATAATAAACATACATAAAATAATTCAAGAATGAAATCATTATAGGGAAGCAGATGGAACAAAGGGAAAGTTCTAGAAGTTATTATCTTTAAAAACACATCCATATTATAATGTAATCTAGCTTGCTGCATGTATGACACTATTTAAAAGTCAGAATCCAGCAAAGAATTACCACTTCAGAGAGTTTCTTCTCTCAGAATCAAGTTTTCAAGTTTCTGTAAGAAAGTAGTATTTACCTCTATTCGAAACGTTCGACTTGTTGCAGGTGACAAACACTCTAACAGCTCATCTTCCTGATGGACACCAATTATTTTGTAACTTACAATTTCTAGCAGCCTTAAAAACGAACAAATAGGAAAAGCATTAAAGCAGAAAAAAAAAATCAAATTAAAATAGAAAACCTAATCAATGTAACATTTCTTTCTCAAACGTTGAGGATTAGTGTAGTCAGGCTGTAAAAAGATGCTACAACCATAATTGTACAACTTTAAATTCAGTCTAGTAAAAATTAAGCTGTAAAGTTAAAGGAAGTTAAAGGAATTACTGGCTCATGGTGAAACAAAGACCCATCGTGTGCAACTACAGAACAAAGGGCTTTTTAAATTTAGATTATTTTTAAAACTCTCTTTAAACGACTCCACTTTTAACATCTGAAAAGTGAACAACAGCATGAAAAGCTGGAATTGGAAACAATTATTACATTGCGAGGTAACAAATGCAAGTGACGAAATCATGCATCTCAAGGATGTAACTTTATGAAATACAAAACAATGATATAAAATTTGCATTCTTAGTTAATAAGAACTCCCTTAACAATGAGAACCCGGAAGCCTTTTAACACAGTATCAGACTATTATTTGCTAATAACGTTTTCCACAATATTTTAAATTCTACAGATACTTTTCTGTGTAAAATCCACATGATCACATAAAAGAAATCACAATCTTCCAGCTTTACCTTAATTTCCCTGAACCTTTTTCAGAGAGTTCTACAACTTTTTTACATTCTTCTAACAGGTCCCGCACACACCCATGCTTATCTGGATATACTGTTATTTCCTAGGGAATTTGAAACAGGGAAATTGTTAGTAAATCTGGAAATGCAAACAGCCATATTAAAGCATAGAATACAGAAGATTCTTCATCAAAAATTCATCTTCAAAATATAATAATTATTAAAGTGAACACCTGTGTAATCTTAATTTTTAGGAGCTGACCCAACTTTTAAACAGTTATTTGTTACTGGGTTTTGGTGTTTTGGTTGTGGGAGATTTTTTTGTTGTTGAGCTTTTTTTTTTTCCATACATAAGCTACAACTTTGTTCTAATTTTGTGTTGTTGAGGGACAACAGTGTGTAAAACCATAATCACAGCTATACCAGCTTTGATACAGAAATGACAGCACGTGCATAACAACTAGTTTTACTCACCTCTTCCCTAAACTGGCTATTTAGCCATATGCATTTAAAACTTCTTCTGTTTTCAAAATCTGTTATTTTCATTTTGAGCTTAAGGAAGAAAAGAAAAACACTTTAGGCATACTTTGTACAGGGTAGAATTATCTTTTTTTTTAATTCACACCAATAAAAACAGAGGACTCTTACCTGTTGATAGTAAAGTTTCTTAGGTTGCCTAGGCTTGAAGAACTGCAGAAGATCTCTTAAAGTACCTTCATAATTATGTCTAAGGGGATTACCAGGGCCATCCCTATAACTACAGAAGGAAAAAGAAAAACACTAGTATCTCTTTACAGTCCATCACTGCTCAGTAAATCAAGTACATTTTTTTTTCCTGGCTTCCAGTTTCACATAATTGCAAGCACAGCCTAAGCAGCATTCTATTCAGTGCTTTAGTTATTTCTAAACAGGTGAGTATATTGGAACAGAAATACAACTTACTGTGCATGTTAACCCTCTTGGACATTTACAAGCTCACTTTTAACGCTGCAGGGTGGCAGACCTACATTTCTCTGAAACTACTAGTACAGCAGCACATGCTTTAGCCTGTGAAAGGTTAATTTGTAGAGTCATATGACCCAGCAAATTCCAGACTGACCACAACGCTGTCAACTATAAAGAGCTATTCAAATTACGACAGACTCACTGGTGATAGAGATACCTACAGCTTAATAGAGAGCAATCTACATGAATACAAAAAGATGATGTCATTTTTTTGTGTTCATTATTCCTGCAGCATATACATGTAACTACAAATATACTGTTTTCTGCTATAATTTTATGCAGACTCAAATCCAATTTTACACAACTGTGCCTGAGAACACCACTTTAACCAGAAATGTCCCTTTAAGCAGCTGTGAACTCTTTAGATCATTGTTGTTTTCATAAAATCTCATTTGCAGACATTGGGGGAAGAGGGGAAGTACTCAGTGGAGTAACTTCTGTATTTAAACCTGTAAAATCTGCAAAACCCCTGCTTTTATGTGCACTGCTCTCCCCATTCTGGGAATCTGCATTCACTGAAACAGCAAGTACATTAATTTAATAACTGGTCCCTAACAGTAAGGTTTTGAAGCAATTAATGATTTCATAAATTTAAACAATTAGTCCAGCTTTTTCAGTGACACTTAGATCTCTTCTAAAACATGCAATTCTTTAAGGGTCTAGAGCCATTCACTGCAGCACTTAAAATTGTGCAACTTGCTGTGCATGCCAGAACACTAACACTTCACTGGTCAAGAGTTAGTTAATTACCTGGAAAAGCTACAAAGTAACTGCCACCTATCTATAAAATACTATAACAAATATTTTAAAAGAATAATTTAGACACAGAAAATTCATCTTACCCTTGGGACTTGAAAAACTGTAATAGCATTGGATCCGTATTAAGCCTTTGTGCAACTGTCTTTGCAACCTGCAAACGAAGGTTTTGGTACGTTCTGAATTACTACAGACAGTTGTGACATTGCTCTACAATCACAGAGTCATTCATTACACATCAACACATTATGCTACTGAAATTACCTGACAAGAGCAGAGTGGCCTATCAAGAAAGAATACTATTGTCAAATAAGTCATTATTAATAAAACTAGGAGGCTTTGGAGCATTTTCTTCTCACAAGCATTTAGTGGCTTCCTTAAATTTTTCATTACCAGAATCAAAAAAATAGTGTACAAGTACAGATCTACTCTTTTCTAAAGTATGCATAATGCAATGCACTTGTGAACTAGTGCAAAAGTTACTTTCAGAACAAGGAAACAAAAGCAGAGAAACAAACAGGACACATGCCTGAAAGTAATTCATCCTATTGGATAAAGTAACAACAAAGCCTGGGTCATTCGGGATGGTTTTATCACAGAAAATGACATCCACACGATGATAGAGGTCTCGGAAGTATTCTTTAGCTGTTGGTAGTTCACTGTTATCATTTTCTGGGTCATCCCTACAAGAGCAAACAAACAATAATACCATTACATATCACATTGTTACATATGCAAGCAGGTAGGGCTTTTAAAAACATGTTCTATGGTAAGTCAGCAACAGTTGAGATACATAAAGTTTAGAAACCTCTGTAAAGAGCCACCACTTGTACACAGTAGGACTAATACAGTCAGTAGTGACCCACACCCCTGAGTAGTTCTGTGCGGTGCAAGGGCAAACACACTTGCACACTGTGCTCACTTGTTGGGCAATCTGGCAACACCCTGGATGCAGTCATTTCGCAGCAGCATTCTAGCAGTTATCGTCCCTCCCTCCCACCCTGGCACATCACTGCGCGTCTGTACTAACGCTGCCACAGCTTTCCAGGTACTCCTGTATTAAGGTACTCCTGCATTAATGGCTTTGCACAGAGGCCAGATGTACAATAGCACTCCTTTAACCACAGAAGCAAGAGTTGACACAGACACTGGTTTGGGTCACTACTGACTGGTACCCCTATCTTCTCAGCAGAGAAATAGCACCAGGGTACAAGCTGTGCACTTACCCAGGAGTCAGCAGCCAGCCAAAGGTGCATAACACCAACTGGGTCAACAGGGAATGCGAGTTCCAAGGCATGACATGAGAAATACATTCATCTCACATAATCTGGGGTAAGAGTGCTGAAGATAGACTAGCTGGCTTCCACCCACTGTCAGCCCATGGAGAGAAACAGAGCAACACAGTTGGGTGTGACCATCAGGAGTGAGAGCATAGAAATGCTGATTTATAGCCCTGACAAGCTTATGAAAGATCCCTTTAACGGATACAAGATGCAGGAGTTCTCCTTTTGCCTTGGAGAAAGCTCCAGTTGAAGCACCAGTACACCTATGAGTTGCATATGCTCAGGCAAACTGGGAGCATTTCGTCACCGCAGACTAAGGACCTTACTGTGAGCATGAGTAAAAGGAAAAAAAGGGAAAGCAGTTTAGTTTAGTTCTAGGCCGAAAGGAGCTCCAAGCCAAGAGCCTTGTATAGTGGCAACGGTAGTGAGCCCGAGAGCTGAAATGCTGGTAGGCTCTTCATTCAGGGTCTGAATTACAGTGGCTCCCAGTAAAAAGCTGCTGAACTCAGACACACTGCTGAACCACACTCTTTGGTAATATTAAGACCTATTTATACAGTTACTAGTTTTCTGAACTGGGACAAAACCTTATTTTGCTTAAATAATGTGGCATGTGATAATTAAAATATTGGTACAATTTTTTCTTTTTGTTTCCCCTTTGAAAAAACAAATGAGAACTGCTGAGAACACATCTACTGTTGGAAAACTACTTTGCTATTGTTAAGAAAGCTAAGTTAAAGAAGTTCTGCTTTCAAAGTGAACCAGGTGATTTAACTGCAATGATAAGCCAGCCCCTTAAAATACATACTTCTGAAACACTATGATGTCACCATCCATGAGTTCATCAAGAGCTTTATCAAGAGATACATCATAGTCTTGAATCCTTTCTGTTAAATTGGGTTTAACTTCCTGCAATAAAGAGCAAAAAACTGTTGATCCCAGAACAAAAATAAAACACACAAGTAAAGGTCACAATAGTGAAGAAATCATTAAAGTAACCTGTATGTTCTTTCAATTGAGACAAACACACACACACAAAATCAAATGTAATCTTAGCTAAGGTCCAGATACATCTAATTGTGACTGATGATAAAGCTAGCTGCTCATTTTTACTTTTGGAGTCTCCCCCAATTTACTGCAATTTTCAGAAGTATTTTATCATTCAGCATTATCTTGTTAGCACTAAAAACTTTCCAAAATTCAGAGATTCATTTTCTACTGATGCAGCTTCCAGGAAGCTGGAGAACACTGATTATGCTCACTTATTTTAATAGTGCAGTACTTCTGTATAGCAAATCACTTGTCTTTTTTAATAAAAAAAAGGACAAGAAATCAAAGCAAACAAAAAAATGTGTATACTACAAAATACCTATATGCATATTACATATTTATACTTGTAAGTTGACCTCCTGGGATAAAAACACCTGTCTAAACAAACTGGAGTCAATCTACAGCCCTGACTGGCACACAGTAGAGTACCTGACAGTTCTGCTTTTTAGGATGGAAGCGTATGTGCTGTGCTGGAACCAGAGAGAGTAGTGTAACTACTAACAAAACGCACAATTAAAACCACCCAACAATTGCTTGTTCTTACTATAGCAAGGGCTTTGGTGTAGCAAGATCTGCATTTTCAGCATTCATTAAATACAGCAGTTTTAAAGTTATTTCTGTAGTTGGGCAGAAACATGTTAGCAGACTAAGTACTTTGTTTGCCAACTTCTGACTTTGGGAAGGAAGGAGAAGATGCAACATTTTCTCATGCCCACTGCCTAAGGGCGGCATTGAAAATACGATGGCCACCAATGTTAGCAGCATTAGTTCGTCTAACTCCGCGACTTAGAGGATATGCACAGACTTAGCACATCAAAGCTGCTCATGCAGGACTTCATGTAGAAGCTTTTTGGTTTTAAAGCCTCACACTTCTGGTTGTTTAATTTGAAATCTGTTCTGAAGTTAACTGTGTGCTGCTATTCTCTTGCAGCATTGCAGACTTCACAGCTACATGTTACGGAGTGCTTATTGATTTTAAAAATTACCAGTTATGAGCGATCTTTTTTTTTAACCAATAAAGCTTTTTCCCCCTCTAGTTGTACCATGTAAAAGACAAAAATGTTACAAAAAAATCTATCAGTCCAAACCTCATAGAGGATAAGGTTAGTTTCTTGTGGAAATCCTGCTCTCTCACACATAACTGGAAGCAAGTCACCTATACGAAAAGAAAACGAACATGAAATGTGTTGCACTTTAACTGCTACTGAGACCTCCAGCAAAAAGGATAAAACCTATTTTTCTATCCTGGATAAATAGTTTAAAAATGCCTGAGAGCCTTCTAGGTTAAAGCTTCCCTTATTGACATTCAACCCAAAGACAGACTTTAAGTTTTCCTTCCACTTAATCTGAACAACAACAACAAAAAAAATAAGTGCAAGGCCATCCAAGATCAAAGAGATGAAATAGCACTGCTCCTTCCCCAAAGAAAAAATTTAATCTCTTATGAGCACGCTAAAATACAAAAATCAGAAAGCATGTACAACTCAACAAAATGAGACATTCCAAATGACAAATAGAAGTATTTTTTACTCTGTGGACATTTGCTGAATTCTTTACATGGACTCATATAAAAACCAAGGCTCACATCAATTCAGTCTGAGCAGCTGCTCTCAGGCGACCATAGTGAAAAGTTGTAGAAGAGTTATTTTAAAAGCTATTGCAGGAGGAAATTCCACAACCAAAACCATTTGAAATAGAAAAAAACCTGGAAAGTGATATTAAAACTAATAAAATCAAAACAAATATATATAAAAAAACAAACCCTAAAAGAGATATGCAATCATTGCCTTTAAAAAGTTCCAATTATAGCCATGAAATTGCATTTTAGTACTCACGTATTTTACAGGATATAGGTGTGTAGATATGTCCACAATAATTCAAACTCCGAGTCTTCGGATCATACATCTTCAGAAACAACATTACATCATCTACAAATGAAGAAACAAGACTTAAAATTAAGTAAGGCTTATTTGGAGAGTGAAGGTGGGGATATGACCTCAGTATTTTTCTTTGAACAGTAAGAAAGGTATGCCTGATTTATTAATTTTATCAGCATCCTTAAGAATATTCTTAAATGCTGATGCTTTTATAAGCCAACTTTATATATACAATTTTTTTCAGTGATTCTGAAAACATGTGAACTTTCTGAGATATACCCAACATGAAAGTACTTTGTCAATATCAAGTGTCTCAAGTGACTCAAGTGTCAGCATATATGCTTACGATCTTTATCAAACTTGGGTAATGTTGCTCCAGTAGCAGCCATCTCTGGATCTACTGTTTCCAAAAATATTGTCCATGGATTTTCATTGTCACTGAGCTCAATCATCTATACAGAAAGATATGGAAGAAATAAAAAAAGTCTCTGGAGAATATAATATATAACCAGATATCTGCATTTTCATCAGATACTTTCTGACATTCTATGAGTGGGAGATTTATTTTTTTTAGTTGCAATAATGACAGGAGTTCTATGAAGTTTATTAAGGGAAATGATGACAGAGATAAAAACACCAAAAAAGTTTCAATGAAGCACAAATGATAGGTTTTATTTAAAACTGACCTATTTGTCATTTAAATAATACACCTACTACAGCTGTTTTTATTATGGCAAGAAAATTACTTCTGAGAAGTAACAAGACAGTGAAACTAACCAGTTTTCTGCGGTACTTTGACACAATGTTTTACAATTTAAGCAACACATTTCATTAATCCAGAGGTCATTGTCCAAATAATGGAAGACTCAAAAAGACACTTTTGTTTGAAATAGGACGTAAAAATTCATGATCTTTTTTTTTCCTTCACGGAAGATTAATCACAGACCACATTCCTGCCTCCCATCCAAGTCAATCCACTAAATCTCAAGTCTTCTTAAATATTAAGCTTTACCAGATACAGGTTAAATTAAACCCCTGAAAACTCTGATGCCCCAAATGTACACATTCTTAGAGGACTAAAAATCATGGGTCATTTACAGAAATAATGTCCTCAAATCAGTGAATATTTACCGTTTTACTGCCATCTGCTTCATTATCTAACATTGCAGGTCTTTTTGTTCCATTACTTCTAGCTTGCATTGGCCATAATCTGATTTGATCCTGGGGAAATCCCTAAAATAAATAGAAATTGTGACAGGAAACAAACTAACAAACAGACAATGATGCTTTTATTAAACCCAAACAGTTCTTCTATGTTAAAAGGTCTGTATTATTACTGCTGCCAATACTTAGAGAAGATAAAGACCACGAAGCAATCCTAAGGTAATAAAATATACATAGATATTCAGCTACAGAAAACTTACCATTGTTTGAGAGAGATTTTGAACAAATTCTGTAAGTGTGGAGTTTTTTAATACTTTGAAAACAGTGTATTTTACTTTTTCTTCATCATACATGTCATTGCCTTGGTGACCACAGAACTGATCCTCTGCCACTATCTGGAAAATTACATTTAAAGGTTACTATTCATGTTAACTGCACAATGTAGTAGCTTCTTATGATGCTTTACTATGCAACATCATTGGCTCTCTGCGTAGTGGCACAGTGCTAACAATATTTATGTTCTCATGAAGAAAATTTGCAAGTATACAGACTCTAATGAATTATTTAAAATTGTGATTGATAGTCAAATCAGTGTAAGTAATTAAAATACAGTAAATCTTACAAATCCCACACAATTAAAACCAGTTGTGCTTAGATCCCAATCTTGAAAACGTGCTCTAACAATCTTGGCACTTAAAAAAAGGCTACATAATTATTCCACTCTTGTTATGCAAGGAAGCTGGCCTAAAACACCTTCTAGATATTCCACAGCTCCCATGCATTCCTGGTTAACAGAAAGACAAACTGTTGCAACTCTGCCAGTCTCTCCACTGAAAACAGCTCTAGTGTAACTGCAGTGTGGAACAAGCAAAGCTTCACTGATATCTGTACTTATGAACACCAGAAAGAAGATGGAAGGAAACATAGAGGCAAATGGAAAATGGGTTCTATTTTCTTGTGCCAGGTGGGCTCTGGAAAGAGCCATAAACAGGATTCCTTAAGGCAATTCATAACAATCTAGTCCATCTGGCTTTTCCAAAAAGGTAATTGCAAATATAAGCACTCTCTCCTTCTGCTTCTACTTGATGAGCTCAGGTTGGCAGTAGTCCAGGCTTGCAGCCTATGGGCAGATACATTCTAATTTTAGAAAATAACTCCTGAAGGAAATAAAAGTGCAGTGGCAGGGAGCCATTTAAAATAACCTGGTCCTCCTCCTCTCACCTGAACTTACCACTTTTACTTGCAACCATTTAACTTCCAGAGAAAACAGACATGTCTATAACATAGAGTAGCTTGTTTCGTTAGTATTAATTGCATATGTAAATATACTTACAAGCACTAAAATCATAATTTCATTTCAAACACTACTTCCAAACACAAATGAAAAAAATTAAAATCAAGGTTTGTCTTTGGTGGCTCAACATTCTGAATTTTAATAGTAAGACAGTTGCAACTTGATCTGTTTCAAAAGCTGACCTGCACTTGCATGTAGAGGTGAGCTTCCTGCCTCTCCTTCCTCTTCTGTGCTTCTATCCTTTTCTCTTCTTGTAGCCTTTCTACAAGTTGTTGAGGAATATCATGGTCCGTGACAGGCTGCAAAACTTCACCTACAAAACAGATTTTAAGATGTCATTTCAAGATTTATATCAAACAGGGTTTTCTTCAGACACACTTGACTTTCCTCTGATTTGAAGTCAAAACCAGCTTTTTTCATCTTTTATTTAAAAACATGGTATGATACCATCATGTTTTGGCAAAAGAAGCCTTTTCTATTCCAAGCCAAAATGCAGTACTTCCATGAAGTATCTAGCATAGACTTCTGAATTAAATATTCGTTTCAGGGTTTAAAAAAAATACCTACTGCCACTCAATTTCTGGTGGGTTTTTTTTTTTTGGTTTTACATATTTGTAATTAATTTGATTCAGTTTCCATCACTGAAGGTAGCTCACTAATTTTTCCATCCTATAAAACAAACAAGGCTGGGCATTCTGCAGATACACAGTCTTGCCTTACTGTGCTAAGACAAGATGTCTAGATTAGCACATGCTTGTCAAAAGACAGAAAGGCCAGTTGATCCCATGGAATCTATAAATCTAACTGCAACTAATGAAGTCCTTTTGTATAGGAAGACTGTTAAGAATTCATATGTAAATATAGCCCTAAATCCCTGTATGTAAAAGCTAATTTGGAACACACACAGAGTATACATACTTAATTTGGATTCCCTGATGTAAACCAACATGTAGGCATTCGTACAGTGCCGTACGGATAAGTCATCGTCATGACCTCCATAGTTGTGTTCAATCGCTTCTTCCTTTGTACATCGTGATACAACATCATCGTCAAATTTACACCACTAGAGAAAAAAATTTATATAAATATAATTTTACACACCACACAAAACCACATTCTTGAATGGTAAATTACTTCTATTTCTGACATGTCTCCTTGGAGTAATTAAAACAGCTCTTCAGGCAGCATGAGATTAAAAAACCCCCTAGTTCAGTATAATTTGTACTACCTGCTACTGGTGCTCAGCATAAGGCAGGCTGTAAATACCAAATGTTTACTGAAATAGTTCAACATTTTACACTGAATATAAAAACCCCCATGATTATTCAACGATTTTTATCTTAAAACGGCTATTCAAATATCAAACATTTCTATATGAATTAGAAAACTGATCTTATTTGTTGTAAAATAATATAGAAAGCAGTGATGCACAAGATATCTAGTAATTATCTGTACACTGAAAATAATTTACAGCAAATTTTTGATTAAAACAATAAAGCCAATTAAGAAACAAAGACAAATAGTAAGAAATTCACAGCAAAATCTGACTTCTACTTTTACTGTGGACAGTCATATACACACAAACACAGTCAACTTAAGGGAAGAGGCATCTGAGCTATAAACAGACACAATTAATCCACCTAAACTTGTAACAGTAGGACATGCAAAGATACTGAACTTCTGAGTCATGGCAACACTTGAAATATTCATATTTGCTTCAGCATGAAGTCAGCCTAAGAAAGAATGCTGGATAAAATTTGATTGCAGCACAACTTCAACGCATATACACACACAATGGAAGGGATTTCCTTACTTAAAAGTTTTGCCAAAAACCCGTAATAGCAAAGATGAAGCTGCTCCTCTAAAGAAGGCAACTGACTGCTTTACTGCCTTCAAATGCAGGCTCCTCCCTGAAGAGGAAAAACTAGACAAGTGGGCTGTTGGCTTTTCTTTTTTGTAAATAAGAAGGAAATTTTCCAAATACATTTGAACAGGCACCAAATGAAAGAGTACCAAGCTAAGAACTAAACAAAGTCAACCTTCTGTGTGATGAGGTGAGTGTGCCAGCACATTCTCCTTTTAAGGAACAAACATTCAAAGAACAAAGATTTGCCCACTACAAAACCTGCAAGTACTCACAAAGCACAAGTATGTTCAGGCACTTTTCAATACTCACTTTGCCATCCCCCTTTGGATTTAAGTAAACAACATAATGTCCACCATGGTTATCTCCACTGTGTACCAGAACTGCATGAAGAATGTAATTTGCAGGATCCTTAGGATCTGTTTTTTGCAAAAATTCATCTAGTGGCAACTGTTCAGGAAATTCAAACCTAGTTTTGAAAAGAATTAAGACGGTTATATTCATAGTTAAGTCAGATGCACGTTATTACATAGGACATCAGTAGTTACTCCTAAAGAATGCTACAAAACCTGAACAACTTACTGCTACAATGCCATTTCTATCCAGGATATACTGCTTACAGTGGCAGATTTTATACTGGTTTAATATGGAATAAGAATAACCTTCATAAGTACCTCTGAAAAAGTATGCCCTCAGTTACAAGGGTAAGAGCACTTGAACTGAAATAGCACTGGTTTAGATTCACTGTGTCAAAGGAACAAGCTCAGAACCTGTTATTTTCTAGTACATAAATACAGCTTTTCTTTCACAGGTAATACTGGACTGGAACCTGATTTTGAGATGTCTTTCAGCTGCTGCAGTCAACCTTTCTTGGTGAGACTGAAACTGTTGCAATACAGATTTAGTTTACAACCAACAACGCACTTCCTTGAGAAATTATCAGCCTCTACTTACAGTGAGCAGGCATGGAAATAAGATAGGAAAAACAGAGGACTACCTATTCATCCTATTTACCTCTGTGACAGCCAATGGGAATGTAGCAACTTCCCACATGTGCCACAAAGAATGTTCCACAAAGTGTTGAAAGACGCATTCACTTGTTTTGTACTCAAAACAACAGCTACAAATAACTGTTTTAAGTACTGAATTTGTTATTCAGAACCTGAACACATACAATCAATGCAGTTTCTGGGGATCTCCACCATATGTGACTGCACATATCTTCCTCAGAGTTGAATCCAAAATAGGATTTTGCAAAGTGGGTTTTGGTAAAATACATTCACAGGCCCAAATGCTACAATGAACACCCCCCCACACCCTCCCCATCACCTCTCAAAGCACAACAAACATACCACCAAAAGTTACCTGTCATTTATCTTGATGTTTTGGTCAGTCTGAGGATCATACATAAATCTCATAAGCTGTAGGTGTAATACTGGTGGCAACGTTAGGAATTTCACACCTTTCTCTGCCTCCTAGACATTTTAAACAAAACAGACATTTGAAAATGCAACATTTTTAGCAACTCTCAATACTTCTTCGCTACAGCCACTTTTCTTATGGGCTTTTATTTTATAGGCTTGACAACACCATGTGCAAAGAATGGTTCAAACCCTGGGGGGAAGTTAACTATCCTAACATGGCAAAAACCTTTCCAAGAGCTATTCCAATAACACTTAGAACTCATTTAAATTTAGGCCATTCATACAAGTATATGTGAACACCTCACTGCAATAAGGGCAAGTTATGTGTATAAATAAAAGAGAATACAAAGGCAAAAACTATACTTTGATCAATTAAAAATTACACATTCATTGTATCCTGCAAACAAGTATTTGGCTACCATGCACTTTTCTAGGAACAGCTGAAGAATACATACTGTATTACTGAAAAAGCCTGGTATATAGAAGCTGGGGAAATAAGCTTTAGTAAAACATATTTTTATACGGGACTTCAGCTTCCTGCAGTGAGTGCAGCAAAGTGCAGCTGAAAAGCTCAGAAATATGTGCACACACATAAATGTGTAACATTCCAGGGGTTCATTTGGTGCTCTTGTTGAGGATACAAAAATGACCTCTCTAACATTACTTTAAGAGATATGCCACTATTTTACAAGATACACTGAAGAACAGACTTCTCTTAGAGGAAGAACTTCTCAGTCCTGAGATCAGCAGAGAAGTTCAGCATTCTAGTCACTACAACACATGTATAAGAATAAAACTCATTGCTAATTAGATTGTTTTAAAATCCAAGCTCCATTTTAAGAAATCTAACAGATATTGAGAGGAGCTACATAAAAGGTTGCCTAAGGAGAAGCATCACCAAAATCAGCTGATAAAACCTAGAATGGGTTTATGCAACATTTTTTTGCTACCATAGCTTTCTTATTTTATCAAGGACAGAGAAATAAAATTTAAAAACAACTTTAAAAAATACCTGCAAGCCATGCTCTCCTGCGTCATACTTGTTATCACCATCCAACTGCTCCACTGCAACGTAGTCAATGAAGGACTCAAAAACTAAAAGAACATAAGATGAGGGAATTGTAGGGAATCAGGAAGGAAAATGTAAGTGTACTCTAAGCCTGAGGGCTTCACAATGTATTAATCAAATAACATTAAAACATGAGTTCATGTTTGAATATTTGTCTTTATTGAAATTAAAAAATTTATATTGCTTAATAATGTCACAAAATGCACCAAACTGTAGGAACTCTCACTGCAAATGAGAATACCAACAGATTTTAGAATCACACAGTTACAGCTGTCTGCCAAATCTCCTGTTCTCACTTTGCAACTGTTAAGTATCAAGGCTAGATGATTCCATTTGCTAGGCTCTTACTTAGCCTTTTTCATGTCTTGTTTGCCAAGCACTTGGTAAAGTGATGACAGGGATCATTGTTATGCTGCTCCAATTAGTTCATTCTTTTTATTTGCTTATTGGTCAGGTCTAAAGGAGAATCTATTACCTCCAAGTTCAATTTCATGTATAAATAATAACCTATTGTGACACTACTGTTACCATCATGGCACAGTAAGCACCTGGAAAACTCCTAAAATTCATAGTTTTATGAAAACAGGTTAAGTGAATTAGAGAGGAAGGGTAATGGGAGAAGAGAAAAAAGGTAATGTAAGCAAAAAACATTTTCTGCAGAAAATGTTTTCAATGAGGTGTCTTAAACCAATGATATTTCAAAGTGCTAAGCACCAGAAAAATTATTTGAAATCAACAGGCACTAAAGATGACCAAGACATTGAAGTATTTGACTGATGCATATCACTTACTATTTTTCTTTCCCTTTATACTTAGCTGGATGTCATAATAATCTTCTATTCGTTCAGATCGATAGTCTACGTGTTTGCACTGGATGTAAGACTGTAAATAAAAAGAGAAACATATAGTTTCAATGTATACAAGTAACTGCTAATTTAAATTATTTAAATAAAAAAACCCTAAAGGATTAAATACATACCACCATCTTCCCTCTGAACAATTTAGGAATAGTGCCTTCTACACATGTGCCTTTCATTTTATTTTCCACGTTGTCAAGCAGCTGAAAGAAAAATTAGCTTTTACATAGGATAAACTTGCAGGTTTTGGTGATTATTTCACTGATTAAGTCATCTGCATAAAAATAAAATATTAGTCTACTCTTATTGGCATCTCCTTTATAATCCTTCAAATCCTTGTCTTCCCCCTAAAAATTACACTGCTACACTCTTTTGAGTCTGGAAAAACTCACAAATGTAACAATGTATTTGTGTCTTCAAAACTGCATTTCTCTCCATGGCTATACAAGGGTCACAAGCATACAATCCTTTTATTTTCAGCCTTCTCTATCCTTTATGAATTCCTCACCCACAAAAAGCCACAATCAATTCCATTCTTAAAAAAAAGAAATAAACCAAAGCAAAACCTCTGTGCCTTGGAGACTTAGCTTAAATTAATCAGTACATGCCAGTACTACTAGGACTGTTACTACATTATATTATGTATACACAATATCAAGAGACAAATTTATGCATCACAGTTTAGTAAGAAATAGTAAAAACATACCACTCGACATAATTCCTGGACATCATGTTGCATGAAGCTGTCTAAAGTTTCCCACCTTTGTAAAGCAAATTAATACAAAATTAGTATATTATGCAGAAAACTTATAGCTCAAAAGACCTTTCTGTGATTTCTTTGCAGATCAAGAATTTAATACTTAGCAAGATGTAAAGACTCTGAGATTTAGTACTGGCTGATGCACAGGTTTTTTTACCCTGCAGCAGCTACTCAGCAGGAAGAAGGGGCAGTGAACTTGTAGGACATTCTGTCAGCAGGTCGTGCCCTCTCTGTGGGTCTGGGTACAGGCACCGGGCAGGCAGCCGAAGCCAGCCAGAGGACAGAAGCAGGCTGCTGCTAGCAGAATTCTTCTTCCCGTCCACAACCTAGTCTTAGTTCATGTCAAAAACCTCTGAAGAAAAGGTTTGGAACCAATTCAAGGCTGTCAGAATAGACTGCGCAGCAGCTTGCTCCTAGCTCTCTCTTCTGAGGGCCCTTCAGGTGCAGTCAAGTAGTGTTCAGGGATTACTGCAGCACATGAAAAGTAGTAAACGGATTTATAGGAAATACTGGCTCCTTTGTGCTCATCTAAACAGTTAATCCTGAATGCACAGCCCCTCAAGGATCCAAAGAGGCATTCAGCTTCCCAAACTGTCCGTGTGCAAAACCAGTCATGTCAAAGGAGGGGTCAGGGCAACAGCCTGGCACACTGCATCAAGGGGATTCAGCACTACTGCCTTGAATGAAAAAAGCAGCATAAAGTGGTTTTAGTTTCCACATGAAATACTTTATCCTGTGAACTCTGTAACCTAAACTCAAGAATATTTTTTAAGTTTCTGACAACTAATTTTCAAGTCATCATTCCTAGCCATATGAGATAACCTATGCAGGCTGTAGCTTCAGCATGAGGTTCAACCCCAGCCCTTGAAGCCACAATCACAGGGTGATCAGGAGCAATACCAACTTTACCTTCCCCTCTCACTTTCTTCTCGCTAACACACAGGGCAGCATACTACTCCCAAAAGTGTACCAAAACAACTGTGTAGTGGCCCACACTTAAACAAGCTGAAGGAAGGGACCTGTTGGATAATTAATAATGAAGAATGGAAAATAATCTTCTCACTCCCTAGGCTTTAAATACTAGCCAGCTTAAAGGTTACATCCTATTAGGATAAAATGGGGTTCCTTCAGACAATGGATTTGCTTTCTACTGAAAGCAGCCAAACTTAACTTAAAAACTCTCAATGCGCAGCATGTAGATAGATCTCACAAGGCCAGAAACCCCTCTCTGATTTAATATGGTGAGAAAGACCAAATCTTCAAGCACAATCTAAACTTCCTTCCCAAGAATGAAGGCAGGCATGAACACATCTTTAAAACCTTGCTCTTGGATACAAAATTAAGCATCTGCAACACCCTTGGAAAAAGCCTTTTCATGCTCCTAAAGATGGCACAGTTGGGATCTTAACTCAAGATGAAATATTTACAGCATCAGCAAGTCCTTCCAGTGTAACAGGACAGCAAAAATAAACTAAATAAACTAAATATACAGTGTGCTAGTAGGAAGAGGGTATGATCAGATAAACATACAACAATGAGGTGGCTGAGGTGGTCACATTTTAAAATTCTCCAAAAGGTGAAAAGTAAAGGTTATAAACATGCAAGGTTACAAAGAGTCTTATCAGGATAGAGCACTACTACAAGCTTTAGCAGAAGATGCAGGATGGACACTGTGAAAAAGACAATACAAACTTCCTACCTTGTTTTTAAATAAAAAATGCTTGTCAATACTAATACAAAAGTCTACAAATACTGGGCAAAGTAATGAAAATAAAATCTTTTAGAACAGTTTCTGATAAAATCCTACTCATTACAGGACATGCAAAAAGAAGGCTTGTAGAGGTTATACCAATCTTAATCTTCTGTTCTAACTTGTGCTCAGCTTAAACATCAAGCTAGTAAAGAAAAAAAAGTCAACATCCTCAATGCAGCTATATTGTGTAATTCTAGAATTCCATGTCTAGATGCTCCAGATGTAAAATTACACCCTGTAATTTTAAAATTACACCATCTCACAAGAAGTATCACAAGAAGTACCATCAGACTGGAAAAAATACCAGCCAGGGAACTGGATACTAGGCAAAAATTAAAATATAATGCAAGCCTTTTTGTATTGTTTTATGAAGGAAAAGAGGGTGTTAGAATGAGGAAAACATAAAGAATGACTTTTGTGTGTGTGCTCAAACACCCTTACTTCATGCAACAGATATTCCTCTTAAGCTTTAAATCACAAAGCAGAATACAGCACTAAATGCAGAAATTGTGCCTAGGCAAAAATACATGCATCTTGGATGTGCTATAAGAAAACGTTACAACTGTCATCAAAGCAGAACAATAGAGGAATGCAAATTCCTGCCATTTCTCTGAATTTAAAATGGATTTAAATTATAAAAATCCCAAACAACAACACATGAACTACAATGGTTCAACAACATATTTTGTCCTGAATTTTACATAAGTCAAATGTGTAATGCAATTTTCGGGTAGCAGGTAAATTATAACCCTGCTAC
>JANHGB010017048.1:0-13118 GCA_026283785.1 Coracopsis vasa
TGTGTTCCTATATATACATAAATGTATATATATACACATCTATATACACAGAGACTCTATTATATGTATACACATGAATTAAATATATGTATCTATATTAAACATGCATATTCTTGTTTTCATTTTAACAACCAAGTGAAACCACTGCTTTTTGAGGGTCAAAACAATAATGAAGCTTACAAAGTTTGTGGCAAAGGTAATATGGCTTTTGGAGAGCTCTTACTCAGCAGCACATACCTAACAGGATTCAGCATACACAAAGGAGTTATCAATTTGTGTCATTCCTGATGGTTCTCTAAGGTAAGCCCTGATTAAACAATCTGTTTACAGAAGAGGACCGCAGCATTTACATGAAGAAGGGAAATGTTCTAAGCCCTGTAAGTTTTTAATGTGGTTTAAACTCTAGAAGTTTGCAAATGAACTTTGAGAACATCTTTAAAGCTCACAAAACAGAAAGTAAGAAAAGCAAAACTGAACTATGACTCAAATTCTGTAATACCACAATAAATTGTGATGAGGTCTGACATGATTTTTTAATTTCTGAGGTTGTTAATAATGAAACATGATATCACGCACGCAAAACATTCCCCTGCAACGCCTTCTGCTTCTGGAAAGGCTGGCAAACAGAGGGCAATGTGGCAGTGAAAATTCAGAAACAGCCTCAAAACATTGCTACCACTATCTTCATTCTTCAGTCAGTGCTCTGGTATCTTGTAATACATATCCAAATTCCTGTTTTATTTCAACTACTTGCAAAAAGTTAGTCTAATAAAATGGTTTAAATGCAAATTACTGTTCATCCTATGCAAATCCTAAACCACACCAGCAACCTGTGTGCAAACATTAGCCATGTTTAATAGCTGAGCTGACCAGCAGCAGGACTTGAAACCTCTGGCCCCCTCAGCTTGCACAGTGGTTCCCACAAGCGTATGCTTAGTGGTTCCTTGAAGGTGTACAAAATTACATTAAACAGTAGCTCATTAGAAGCCAGAGGGTAAAATATGGTGCATTGGTCTGAGAAAATATTGATGTTGACTCTGGCCTGCTGAACTGCTCCACTGGAGAATCACTGTCCTGGTTGAAAGGCACAGGGCGAGGGTTTGCTCCCGCTTCTGCCCCCAGCATCATACACGGACCTCTGTGAGGACATTTCTTAGCTGCTCATCTCACCCAAAGCCTAACCTGGGCCAAGCGAACCTTTGGTGAGGGGCAGTCCTCTCATGTTAGCAACATCACATACAAAGAGAGAGTGGTAAAAGGCAGACAATGAAACAGCTTCTTGTTGGTTGCTTGTCACAAGTATTTCACAAACTTCGTTTTACATATTAATATTATTTTAAAAAACCCACCAAATTTCTGGGATATTGATATTCAGATTTAATTTCGTACACTGGGGCTAAAAGTCTATTAAACCTTCCCGCTCCCCTTCCTGGTCTGTCTACCTTCCAATCTGCCTTGGCACATCTTGCCACATAAACTACCCACCAAATACCAAAAGGCCGCAGAGATACATGTCCTGTTCTTTTTTCCTCAAAACTTCTGTCAAGCACCAGAGGAGTCATTTTAAAACCTATAGACCTGAAAAAGAACCTATGGTAGAACCACCTATGGACTGCTGTCAATGTA
Organism: Coracopsis vasa; assembly: GCA_026283785.1. Lineage (NCBI taxonomy): Eukaryota > Metazoa > Chordata > Aves > Psittaciformes > Psittacidae > Coracopsis > Coracopsis vasa. Next base: position 1,627 of record JANHGB010017048.1, read on the forward strand.
AATCGGTAATAGCTACCTCTAATGCTTTTCATCCATCAATCAACATCTATGGTAAAACACACGTTTAGTATAGTACACTGACACAAAACATTTTGCTTCTTGCACCTCTTTAAGCAAGAGCTTTTGATCAAAAAATAATTTAATCAATGTCCTCAAAAATGTTAGCTATTTCCTTAAAATGGATTTTTTTTTCCACTTCTGTATTTATCAATCAAAACAATTCTATAGGCTGTTCTACTTACAGGATCAAGGTAGAGCTAAGAACATGGTTTGGAATGGATTTTTGAAACCTAATTTCTACAGAGATGATGGAATACAATGATAATAAATATTTCACATTTTTTCTTGGAGCTGACTTCCCAGAAACTCCAAAAGACAGTTCTCATCAGTCCTTCAGGAGTAGAGGGGGACAAAGAAACAGTTCAAAGAAGGAAGAAGGATTATTTTTAACACCTGCAAATGCAAAAGTTGTGTGATGAACTGTCTCCCCTTAATCATTATCTTTTTCCTTCAATGCCAGTGTCCTTTCTTCTGTACCAACTATCTTTATAAACCAGGTTTTAATCCATGGAAGCCAATTTTTACTTGAACTGACACTTCCTTATAATAAGCTCTCAGCATGACTAAACAATACAGGGACAGTACTTTGCAACAAATTTTACTCAAGATCTTCTAAAGCTACTGGGATTTTCTGGATCACTCACCAGTCTGCACCACTTTGATGCAGACTCTTTTGTATAAAGGGAAGAATTCTGAAATTGCCTTTATAGTATTTTCCTGTGTAAGCTGTATGTGAACACTCACATATAATCAACTAGAACACTTAACCTCCTCTCTACCGCTCCCCAATAAATCATGTCTATTGTGCTGCATAATTGAGAGGAAGTAACAACAAAATCCTAGAGGCGGGTCCATACCTTTTTTTAAAGAGAAGGCTCATAAAGGTCTCTTTTCTTCAAGGCAAAATATGAATTTAATAAAGACATTAATGACAACTATGAAAATGTGAGTTATTAATTTAAATGAAAACCAAAACCAACTTTCCATGGATTTTGTTATTTTACCGAAGCCCTATTTATTCCTTGAAAACAGATCGAGTGAATTCTTCATAGCTATGGAGTAATTACTACAAAGCTGTCAAACACTTGACCCTACTTTGATAACCCTAAATGAGATTTTCAGATTAAACGCATCAGAATAAGCAGGATATTGCTGAACATACTCCCGAGTAGGTGCAGTCTTTACCCTCCCAGCATCAAGACTAAACAAATACAGTATTTTTATTTGGTTTTGCTGCAAATGATTCTAAAGCACTGTAGTCTACCAAAATGAAAAGTAAAAAAAAAAAATAAGTGAGAAATACTGTATTTGTGGTAAAACCTGTGACACTTAACACCGAAAAGTAACACTCCCCCTCCCAAGTTAACCCCTTCCCTCTTAGGTAATAAATTTCACAGTGATACTGGCTGATCTGTTTTGGGGGGTGACATAGCAACACCTTGCTGGAGCTACTCAGCACCATTTTTATCTTCCTCTCCCACTGACACTGGAGTAATTGAAAACACTTGCACAAGGGGCTCAGCAACATGCAAAATCAAATACAAACACTTCAGCACTGCTCAAATCCTGCAATGCAGCACAATGAAACCATCAGGGTCACTGCAGCGCTTGAGTGGGAGCCAAGCTAAGCAGAGTGAGATGGCAGCGCTACCATGGAAGGACTCAATACTGGGGGCATTTACATTCTTGCCAGCAGTGACTCAAAACAGTGTATGGCAACCTGACAGGACAAGATGCTTCAGAGATGAATTAAAATGTGCAGAACTGGGCAGGATACAGAACATTTAGGAGAATTAAGGTGAGTGTTTCACTTACAATAGTTTCACGATACCAGAAAAGGAGGGTTGGTTAAAACTCAGCTACCACAATGGAAGCTCAGTGTTAAGAAATAAATAGATAAAATGACATTGTTATTCCAAACAGCTACCCTCATTTAACTGTCCCTAAATCATCAAGATTAGGAAGATGTTGCCCAATTCTCTAGTTAAAAGCAACAGTGTATCCATGTAAGCCCAGGAAACTCACTGAGAAAACTCTTTAAGTGACCATCATCTGACTCTTCCAGGAACTTCCCAACTGGAAGGGAGCATCACCCTTACTTAGTCTAATCCGACACTGCACAACTGGAGAAAGGGTTTAGTACACCACATGCCTCAGTGTATCAGACTGCTGAGAGAATGGGAGCTGCATAAGAGCTAGCACAGTTTATGGGGTTAAAGACCCAGCTACATCACAGACTGCTCTCATATCCTCCCAGAGGTATTGCCGCTAACTTTTATGTACCAGAGTGTAATTTCAACAACACCAATGCATTCAGAATATGGGAGAGGACAGGTGATGAGGATTAAGAGTAAATAAAATTTGAGTATCTTCAGCATAGCAGAGGAAACCCACACCACAGTGTCATGATTTAATGGCAGAAACATGAACACAAACAGCATAAAATTTAAAGCAAACTGGCAGAAAATGACCAACCCCCCTGAACAGTAACACTCCTGTCCCCCAACCCACACTACTGATGTAGGAGTGGAGGAGAGCAGCTACTCAGAGTAATATTGGCAGCGATGAGGAGATGAGAGCTAATGGAAGAAACAGAACAGTTCAATCAGCCATTACATCAGGCTATCAAAAACAATCTGGCCATTATCACATTAAAAATCCATTCAAGTAAACAAAACAAAAATAGAGATGAGAACAGAAAGCTCAAGACTCACTTTACCAATAGATTAATGACTATCATTAGCTGAGAACACTCTAAAAAACAATCTATACAATCTAAACATTATTATCCATATTAATCGGTTTAAATGCTGCCTCTCTGCCAAAATCTGGTGCTAAACCAGATAGACATGTGCGGCTGATTTCCTTTCCGAGAGCCGATGAATTGGTTGACTTGTCTTCTTAAGCCTTTGGCTATCACAGCAAGTAAGAAATTAGAAAATAACTCTTCATAATTTTTACCCATTAAAAAAGGAGGCTTCTCCAGAGCATGCAAACACCACAACAGCCACAGAACGGAGTCTGAAAATTTATTTTAGATGAGGATCTTAAAAACCTTTTAACTTTTTAAAGAGTAACTTAATGATCCATTCACTGTGGATTCTAAACATGCATAAAACCCCTTACTTGTTAATAAAAAGAGGGATAACATTATTTAATGAATGGGAGTTGGAAACATTCTGACTTCGAATTAAAAAAACCCAACACCTAGTTAGCAGTAAGAAAGATTTAGCAAGTGAAACCAAGTTTGTCATTTGGCTACAAACCAATATTGCATGTTTTTCTAAAATGTGTGCTCTACTTCAAACCACAAGTTACACAAGTTTGGGCTATGCTTACATTGCAAAAGAGTACAACTCCTCTGCAGAAGTGGTAAGGGAACCTGACTGCCTATGTTACACCTGAAGTAAGGCTAGGTAACCATAAGCATTCATCCTGTACTATCAAAAGCTTTGTAAACCTTGCTACAGGATAACAGATATGGGGCCTGTTCACAGCTTTTAATTTTATCTATCTAGAGCCATTCCAGAGAGCTGCTGCTCCGTAAGACAACCATTGTTGTGTGGTTGGGAAGAACCTCCTTCCCTTAGTTACTAAGATAAGTTAATCTTTCCAAGCTCCCAACAACTCATTTCCATGCAATACACATAAACCTTCTGATCTACCTCTCCAGCCTGCTGTACTTCACTCATCTAATCTTGCTGGTTTACACCACTGATACTGCCTTTGAGGCAGAGAGATGGGCTTCATTTGGCTAACCCAAACTACCTCCTGGAGAAGCATCTCTCTCCTCCACTGATTGCTGAGGAAGGCAGTTCAGCCTTCTCTGGGGAATCTAATCCCTAGTTTCTGTGAACCCCTTCCCAGTGTCAACTACTGGGTATTGTTCCAGAAGATACCACTGACCAGATTAGCAATCTTTTATATTGCAGTTCATTTTACCCTCGCCATTAGCAGTTGTTTCCCCCCTCTCCAGTTTTTATTATTAAACTCTGAGTCGATTTGCCAGGGAAATTACACAGAAGAGGAAAGGTAGAAAAGAGAAATCCAAATCTCTCAAATAATACGTAAGAAAAATGAGTGTCACCACTCTTAAGAGTCTACAGACTATCTATCCCTTTAAACTATATGTTCCTTGAATAAAGCTTATCTCATGAGGTCACAAGTAAAAACTGCCTTCCTGCTATCAGGTACTTACGAAAAAGTACACAGTAACTGTAAGAGATGAGGCCACACGTTTGCACTTCAGGCAAATTTCAGAATGCTTCCTCTAACATGGAAGACATACACTAAGAGTTTTTGTACCAAAATGGCAAATTACAAACCATAAAAGATGTATAATATCAATACTACAGTTGTCTTCACATGGTGGCTCTCTGTTGTCATTGTAAGACTCTGTTGTCATCATACGGACTTAATTTAACAGGTGAACAGAAGAGATCTTTTGATGTACAAAAGGTAGCCTTTTAAGAAACATGAAGAATAGTTGCTTCTGTGGTGGGCTTGTTTCACTTTTATCTTTTTTTAACTGAAAACCTGGGGATAATCAAGACAATCAGCATGAAGAACCATAAAGATTTATCTCTCTACATGTCTTTTTATTTCCACTTTGGAACAGAGTGCTTTCAAATAGTCTGGCTATTTCACCACTGTTGTTCTTGGTTTTGCAATTCTTAGTCAAGGAAACGAACATCACTAAGAAACTAGTAACTACATGTGGGAATAAACAGCTGAATCAGAACGTACTTTTCCCATTCCTCTATCATCATCATCCAAGAACTGACGAAAGAGCTCACAACTGGTTTCTCTGTTGGGATAATCATCACTTCTGCATTCATAAGATACTATCTCACTGCCTTCTTTTAAAAATAAAAAAAACATTAAATAATTAAAACCAGGACATGTAGGACTATGATGAGAGAAGGGGATCAGGGAGTGGGGGCGTTAAGGACTAGTTTGAAATTTGGTATAAAGGTTAAGCTGAATCTGGGAAATTCTGAATTTCATCTCACATGCAATTTTGCCAGTGAAACAGGAGCATACCTCTTACAGTCTGAGAGATGCAGGTTCAGAGAAAGAAGCAACTAACTTCATGTTTGCTGGGGAAACCTCTGCTGATATTTCAAACAAAGTAGTTTCTATTTTATTTACTTACAGGCAAAACTGCAATACAAGAAAGCATTTAGATCTCCCTTTCTTACTTGCTGAACTCCACTGCGGAATGCTCTCCAACTGTGCTGTAGAAACATGGCAGTGGAAGGCAAAACCACAGTGAAACAAGCAACCCTAACCAAACTCTGTGATGACTTGCCCACCATTTTATTTTTTTAGAGAAGAGATTTAGGTTAGATATTAAGAGAAAATTATTTACTGTTAGGATGGTGAGACACTGGCACAGGGTGCCCAGAGAAGCTGTGGTTGCCTCATCCCTGCCAGTATTCAAGGACAGACTGGACAGTGCTTGGAGCAACCTGGTCTAGTGGAAGGTGCCCCAGTCAGTGGCAGGGGGTAGAACTAGATGACCGCTAAGGACCCTTCAAACCCAAACGATTCTATGATTCTATTTTGTTCATTTTTTTCAGTAATAACCCATTCGGTTGAGTTTTTGGGAGTAGCTGCTAACCCGACATACACACCTGTGTACTTCTGTACTGCTTTCATAAAACCAGATGCACTTTCCGTGTTTATGTATACAGTTGTAGGTTTCCTTTGGCTCCTCAGTAAGGCACTTCTCTAAAAACCCATATCTATTCCCTTCTAAAAGCCAAGAAGACAAAGTCTACACCAAACAAACCACCACCTTCAATAGCAAGTTAACAAACCTACTGCCCAAATAACAAGCTCTTCCAGGAAATTCCTTGGCCTTCAAGTCACAATTTGCATTGTAGTTTCTTCAGTGCTTAAAATCATGCATTAAATTGCAAGGTCGTAACAAATCTGGAAAGAATAATTTGATTTCTCTAATGTTAATGGGTTTATTTATATATTTAACAGTTAAATAATTTTTTTCAGGTCTTTCCTGAGTTTAAGGCTATCTGTTTTCACTTAAGGAACAGTCTTCTGCCAATATTTTTTGGTACATTTGCAACTGCTGAACAATGAAGTGAAAATATAATTGCTAGCGTGGCTTAACTCTGGGATAAACACATTATTAATAATATTTTATTTAAGTTTAGCCATATTTTTCTGAACCTTTATAGAATTCTTGATTCATGGCATGTTAATGAATTTTATTAGATTTCACAAGTTGCAGAAGATGTCTTTTATCAAACTAACTCCAAATTTATTGCTGACAATCCTTTGCAATTTACACTCTAATGAGAAATAAAACATAATTCTAACGGGCTGCTCTTAGTACATTTTAGCCTAATCCACTACAACAGATTTTATTTGACTCGTAAGTATTGAGCTTCCCATCTAGAACCCCATAGCTATTTAAATGCAAAAGGACACATCAACAACGCATTTCCGTAAAGAACGCAAGGGGACCTCTTGCTTTCCTTTTAGCCTTCAGGACTTGATTATTCTCATATGTTATACATTGCATCTGGAACTAGGCAATGGTATATCCATTTTCAGGTCTCAAGTTCCTTTTGCACTTGTTTACGTGGTCCTTCACTTACCCAAAAGCATGGCAGGGCTCTCACCATTGCCCAGGCAATTGGGCTGGCTAAACAAAAATGGATTTTAAAACAAACAAACAAACAAACCAATCAACCAAAACCATTTATCTTTAAACATCGCCAGACTACTTTTAGGGAAATTAATATAACTTCCAGGACAAGTTATACATTCTTCATGTAAACTCCCTCAGCCAGGGCACATAAAAAAGCAACACAGGAAAGGTAAGAGCACAGACTCAGACTGTCTCTGTCCTCCCCATTTTCTCTCAAGAGCATATTACAATCATGTAACAACACCTCACCTCTCAGCTAGCTCTATACAGGCCTTTGTGCAATTTCTGAGGGTAAATCTGAAAAACGACCTATCAAAACACAAGCTACTTTTATGCACTATGTTAGTTTTACCGGTTGTCCTGGGTTCAGCTGTGGCAGTTATTTTTCTCCTCCTTAGTAGCTGGTGCAGTGCTGTGTTTTCAACTTCAGTCTGAAAACAATGCTGATAACACACCAATGTTTTAGTTGTTGCTAAGTAATGTTTACCCTATTCAAGGGCTTTTCAGTCTCTCATGCTCTGCCAGTAAGGAAAGGCATGGCACGAGAATCTTTCAGAATCAGAATTAGAATCTTAAAGAATTAGATTAGAATCTTAAAGATTCAGAATCTTTGTGATCAGCCAAGGCTTTATGATTACTGGCATTCTGCTATGCAAACAAGATGAGATGAATGCTTTCAAAAAGTCACTCAAGAAAAGCTGAAAACAGCGTACAGGTTTCTGCACCCAGTCTTGCTTTTTCTCATGCTGCCTTTCAGTAGAAAAATGCAAGATTACATGCTCTTGTAAGCATGTTAGCATTCTCGCACTGTAATTCTAGTCTTTCCACAAACTTAAATTGTGGAAATTTATTATTTTATTCCTGCCTCACATTTGACTGACCTGATATTTTTTCATAATGAAACAGCCAAAGCTAATGACATTTTTAATGCAATCAGGTCCCAAACAGTCCTTGCAAATGCCGGTAACAAATGCCTAACTCCGAAAGCATCAGGCCACGAGAAATCTTCCCCAAGTGAGGATAACATGCACTCTCTGATGGTCGTTCCACTGGTAACTTGTGCATTATCGGGAGTGGCAGACAAATATCTGTACCATGAGAAGGCATCTTATATGGGTGTGGAAATACAGAATGAGTAACGCTAACCAAAGTACATGTTCTGCTAGTATCTTGTTTTACTGCAATTCTGTCTTTGTATTTTGGTTAGCGACATTAAAAACCATGGAGCACTTCTCCATGACGTATTCTGGATTCCAAATACGATGAAGCAAAGTCTGCCTGCATTTCAGAGCTAATACTGAATTTAGTATGTTTATCTTTTCCAAAAAGTCAGCCTCATTCTCAAGTATGCCTTGGACCCAGGTAAAAGATAACATCTCAGATATTACTTATTTTTCCTGGACATCGCTGTTTTCAAACTAGTTCATCTCAGTAAAAACTGAAAGTCATCTCTGTTTAACGCCTGCTGGTAAGCCTATGTGGATGTTCCAAGTGTCTTTTACCAGCTCCCACATGCCCCTCCTCAGCACTGTGGTTTACAGAAAGCACTCAGCTCCCAGACCAAGGAATGTCTTTTAATACAGGCTGTACCCCAAGTGCAATGGTCCTAAATCACAAAGGAGTGTTCTAACGGGACCCAGTAAAAAAGTAAATAAAAAAGTAAAGGGGGTAGAGGGGAAAGGCCCGGTATGTTATCAATGTTGACTGTCAGAAGTCAATGACACTATAATTACTGAAAAATTATAAACCCTCAAAATTATTGAAAGAAAAATAATTTTGGTGACACAACATCTTATTATAATAGTCCTGTGACATCCTTGAAAACACTACTGCTGACCATCCTCTTTACCAGACCTCCCGGACTCAGCCTGTGACTCTCCCGCTGTCCCTGTGGAGGTGATGGTTTTGCAATCCCCCTGCCTGGCATAACTCCCCACTGCTGTCAGGCAAGGCAGACGGTTCCACCTTTCTTTCCACACCAACCTGCCTGTTCTCACCACCGTCTGTTCCCAGCAGAAGTGTTTGTGCGCTTGTGGGCAAGCTGGAACATGGACCTGGTCCAAATGAAAGCTAACCCAACCAAAACCACGTCAGATGCACAAAGACAGCACACAAAAGGAACAGGCAGCCTGAGCAGGGAGAGGCAATCACCCCTCTCTGCAGCAGCCCCGACTTATGCCAAACAAAAGTGATGACAACTTTAGACTGACTTGCCTCATCACGGAATCTCTCCAAATATTCCTTAAATAAGTTTTTTTGCATGACAAGTCTTTCCGTTGCCCGTTCGCATATTCTGATCCAGACACTGGGCTGGACATACACCATGGGAAAGGTTTCCGAGATACACTACAGAAAAGGAAAGGGCCTAAACTGTACGAAAACCTAAAAGCTATTTGTCACCATGTCATTCCCCAACTGTGAGTCCACTGTGCTTCCAGCTTCAATTAAAAAGTTAAGAATAGAACTAATGAAGCTGGATTTCCTGGGGACATGCAAACCACTTCCTTCAACTTCCTACTGCAATAAACACCAGCTACTTCTGCTGTTCCCTCCTCTCATCTTAATTTTCCTCTGTGATCCATTTCCCTCCACATTTAGGCTCAGATTCTCTTTCAGTGTTTATAGCTGTTTCAACCACAACTGGAACCTCAGACAAATCTCTGAAGTATTCACTGTATCCCACTGACTTTCTATGTTACAATGTTCTCTGAAAATGAGGCCCATGCAGAGGCTTCTGCAGTTGGTCCTTCAAACTGGTGGTCACTTAGAAATCCTCATGCAAACTCCTGACTCTTGGTAGTGGGCCCAGAACCCCCACCCACCTCAACTAGTACCCCTGGGAATCCTTCTGAGGATGGGCTGGAGTTTGCACTCAAGCCAGACCTCCACTCTCATCCTGGCTGCATGTAGAAGCAGTGCCGATAGGGCAGCAGCAAACTTCCAACTCACGGCAGGGAAGGAAAAGTTTAAACGTGTGCAACTTTCACATGCAGAACTCAAGTGTGACCCACTTGTAAGTCATGGAGGAGGTGGTCAAGACACACCATGCCTGAATCCCCTACCATGTACTGCCTCTGATGGATCAAAGGTCTACGAAGGACAGAAAAGTCCAACTGGAATCTCTCCCTGAAGAAGCTGACCTTGCCAGGCCTTGAAGCCAAGCAGATCTGTGGGATGCCCCTCGAGCAGGGCACATGTGCCGCTCCTCCAAGATGTGCAGTTCCCAGGTCACCAATGCTATGACACCAGGGCACAGAGAAGGCTGTGGGGAGCTGCATTGTACCACACACCATGTTTATACACTGTCATGGAGAATGCTGTCCTTTTCTCTGTCTTGATAAGCTTTCTAAGTGCTTCTTAAGTTGTATTAAATAATCAAACCCAGTATCTACCTTTAATGAGACATTGTTATTGACACACAGATATAGAATTCTTGTACTGGTTAGATAAGAAAGTGATAAAACACCCCCCACCACCACCTTTTCTACCAATTTGTTATTTTAAAAGATGTTTCCACAGTACAAAAAAAAAAAAACAAACCAAAAAACCAAACCCTGTTACACTTTAATACCTACTTTCTAACATGCAATTTCAAGAGCAATTTTTTTAATGGAGCATTTAAAATGCTTTCTTAAGAAGTCTGGGTCTTTGATATTAAATTTATGACCAGTCATTGCTTGACAATTGTAATTAATATGCTGGGTGATTTTCTGACTTGCTCTTCCAAGAGACATTATTATTTGTAGTCTGTCAGTGTAACACATAAATTATGAGCCATGTTCACCTGTAATGGACTGAAATGAAACTTCAAAATTGACATTTATGAAGAAAAATGAAAAAGTCCTTTCCACCATGAGAATGGGTATCGCACACAGCCTGCAGCAGACTCAGAATAGAAGAAAGTTTAAGTCATGTATTTTGAAATACCTGCCTGCCAAAACCAATTACATCCTTAAAAATAGATTACTCTTTAGTCGCAAGATCTCATAAAATGGGCAATGTCATGCACGATTAAGAAGTAGTTTTACACACACTGTAATTTTTCTTGCATACTGAGCAGTAGTTTGCAGTCATTTTTCAAGACAGTCATGCATATAAGTGCATCAAGAATGAAAAAAATGAGCTCCCTGAAACAGAGCATGAAATATTCTTAAGAAAATCCGCACACATATAAAAGGGTGCATATTTTTATAAAACAAAATAAAACCCCAAAATTTCTACCTAATCTTGTCTTTCCATTAGAAACCTTTTATAACATGGAATTTCAAACCAAAATGAATCAAGACAAAACCAGGAGCTATTTAAACCAGACACACACCATCCATGTACCCTGATGATGCAGACAGGAAAAGCACTGTGTGGAAGAACATGCCCAAACGTTCACCAGATACCAATTTGCAAACCTGAAACAGCCGAACAGTCTTTCCAAGCTGTTTGCTGTTCTGTTTGCAAGAAAAGAGGTGTGCATATGCTAGCTTTAGAAAGCCTAAACCTTCATGGGGTTTTACTCAATAATGCAACTAAACAGAGAATGTGCAGTATGTACTTTGCCAGATAAAAAACAAAGACATTTTATTAAATAAAGACATCAAAACAAAAAGCCAGACGAACTGCCTGAAGTAAGTGCCATGAATCTGTACCACTGGAAATGTCCAGGTATGCTAAGCATCCCCATATTCCACTACCTTCAGGTAGGAATTTAGAGGAATCAACTGCACATTCAAGGTTACCTCTGCAGAGCACCCACACTCCTGCA
>JANHGB010017048.1:17420-28829 GCA_026283785.1 Coracopsis vasa
TCTCTTGAAAAAAAAAAACCACAAAAAACCAGCCACACACACCCATTTAGAGGAAAACCTATGCACAAAGGTTATTAAATTTTAATAAATGAAAATTATCTTACTTTCTGGAACTGAAATAATACTTCAACATATTTTACATTTCCTTCAATTAACCTTAAATTTTATATATTCCTAAGATTTTATAAATTTTATTTTTAAAATTATCATTCATCCATGCCTCATTCTCCCAATTTTACCCGAGGGAATTTCACAGTAATTAGTGCTCTCCTTAAGCAGATGATTACTAGAGTCCTATCATTATAAAAAAGAACCACAAACTCTGTTTCCCGAACCAAAACAATGAGTTAAGCACAACTGCTGCCAACAGAAAAGTGAAAACATTAGCCACTCAACATGAAATATTCAATGCCACAAAGCAAATCAAAAAGGACTCTAAAATGCAAGTCTGCTAATCTCAAAACACATTTTTTTTCAGCTGAGCAGAGTTGACAGGTTTCAGATGTAGACATTTCAGTAATAACTACTTATTTAAAGAGTTCTTACAGAGACAAATTGTAAGTTAAGATCTTCTAGAAGAAAAGGAAAGCAATGTAGCTGCTGTAGGTGCTTTGCATTGCTAAAGAGGTGTGAGATGCCTAAATGGGAAACCATATTCTCTAAGTAGGTACTGCATCCCAGCATCTCTTGAAACTTCTTTTTGAATACAACATACATCTATAATTCACCTTTGCACTAGCTTTTTTCAAGAAAACGTTCTACGTTCATAAACATACGGACTCTGTATCCTTAAGAAGCTAGAGGTGAATATGGAAGTGCCAAAGCCTTAACATACTGGTTTGCAAATGGCTTTCAAAAACATTTTCTCAAAGTTGCAGATTTTAATAAATGGGTCTCTTTAATTAAATAAAAGTGTCATAAACTGTCCATGTGTGAATAAAAAACAAGAACGGTGTTAAATTAAAAGTGCAGTATCTTACTAATGGTAACAAATTAGGTCTGCCTTCAGGATAGAGTATTTCTCTCTTTAACATGTCAAAATATTATGGTGATGATAGGAATGGAACAGTTATGCTAAATCACCGTTTTAAAATTAACATTTCTTTGCAATCAATTAGGAATGAAATTCAAAATTCAAACAGCTACTGAGTACAGACACTCCTGCACAGCATTATCTATTTTCATAAAGAACCTCATTTTAGACATATGATCTTTTTGCCAATATTACATGAAATTAGCATGGTAAATATTGAAATAAAATGTTTGTTAAGTACTACTTGGCCTAATTTTTTTGCAAGGCCACACTTAATCTTTATTCTTCTGTAATCAGTATTTATTGTGTGACCCTGACAGCTTGCTACTGCTGTGATAAATTATCTGACTCAAGTCAGATTAAAAATGCAACCCTGAATCCTAATTACCTCGGCAGATCCGCTTAGTAATCGCGTTTCTTGTCAATTCTGGAATCAAAGCATGAGTGTCAATTGCAACAAACGCCTGGGCCCCTCAGAAATCAGGCTCCCCAGAATGCTTTCTTATCTGCCATATGTAAATCTCAGATGCACCCTTGGTGACCTTTTATTAGCAAACTGACAAAATGATAAAGCTAGTCATGGCAAAACTCCCACTACTAGACAATTATCCACTGCAGTTCCAGTCCATTGCAGATCAACAACGGACCTTACGGGTCACCCAAACCAGTAGGTTTAGCGTTGATTTCACATCAGAAGGGGATAGCGATGTAATTTTGACCCAAAGGAGTAAAGTTTCTTTCCTTTGTTTTTCTTCTTCAGTATGATGCCTATCATTGTTTTTAAAAAGACTCAAGAAACAATTTATATACTTTTTAACATATATATATAACAAATGCAAGTGTTGGGAAAGAACTGTCTGCTTCAAGAACTTACTAAACTGAGATACTTTCCACTAAAGAGCATCAATGGGATTGAAACAACACAGAACTCCCTCCTGTTGGCCTGACCATACTGTAAATCTTAATCAGAACTGAAAACCTTCAGGTGAGAACTAGATTCAGACTCCAGGACATCCACCCTTGGCAACTTACTAAGGCAGACAAAAAAAGTAATCAAGTACCAAAAGCATGAAAAGCAAGCAACCCTTTCGCCCACAAAGATTATCTAACAGGATCAGGATTCTGGAAAACAGTTGTATCCGTATGTACAGGTGTTTTGTAGATAAATACAGCTCAGTCTCCAGAACCATCCTACAAACTCGTGACATCTTGCAGTGCCTCCATTAAAACACTATGCATATACAAGGCTAAGAAGTAAGGTAGAGAGAAAAATGAGTTGGAAATTGTTCAGCACAGTTCAATCTTCCAGCTCCCTCAGAGCTTTCCAGGGAACCCTACACCAGAATATCATCCAAGAAGTTTACAACACACCCACAGATGTTGCACTAGAGATTTAAAATTGGAAAAGTCTGCTCTGATTTTGGCACTAGTCACTCCATTCCCGCTACCTTCTTGCTGGCTGCAATTGATAAAAGCATCAGGCTCTGCAGGATGCAGTATCATTCAGACCCTGTCATTTAAGAAGCTGATGCATATTTGCTTTGTAATACAACTTATTTTTGAAAGTACAACTTACCCACTAAAATTACTTAGGATTTTCTCAATTGCACGCAATGAGATATTTGGGGAGTGCACACTGAGCTACAGTCTCGTTACCAAGGATATGGCTGTTTAAACAGTACAAGAAAGAAATAAGCTATGATGATGTGTTGCATTTTGGGAAGATATTCTTATATGACTCTGACAACCAGCACTCCCATGTCATCAGCTCCTGCAAAAGAGGTGTGTGCACCGTGGAGAAGAGAAAAGTAAGAAGGGGAGGGTGTGTGGGGGCCATGTTTCCATTCAATCAATTCCCAATATGCATTCGCTATTCTGAAGTGGGGTAAAATCTGTATCTTCTTGAAGAAAGCGAAAGATTGATGAATCCTTTGGACTGATTTCAAAGTGAATGATAAACACGCAAACTGAGGCGTGTTTTCTTACCATAAACAGAAGCAAGCAAGAGAAAAAGAAAACTTACAGGGCAGATAGGAAACCTATGAATTCCACCAGAAAGAAAGAAAGTGACAAAAGGTGGATGCTGAATATTTTAACTAAGATGTGGGCTTAAGAAAACCTCCTGAAGTAAAAAAAAACCCACTTTTTGCTACATTTTTGTCCGCAGCCTTATTTGTGGTGGTCACTGTGTCCAAGGTTGCTGTTCAGTTTTGAGCCTACAAAACACAGCATCAGTAACTGCAGGAATAAAGACCTTAATCGACTGACAGCCAACATTTATACTCACGAAGCAAAACTAAAATACTGCCCAGTCTTGCACGCTATAAGTTCTGTGCTCAGTTAAATGATTCCAAATGCTGAGCAACAACTCTATCTCACTATATATGAAAAACTTGTGAAGATTGTGTCAGTTTATAAATCAAGATGATGGAACAGATTCAAATGTCTGTATCAAGTTGCCTAACATTCTTCCAATAACATATCCACTGAAACAGTTCCACAGCAGAGAGGAATATTTGGTTCAGACACGATGGTTCTCTGAGGTGAAGCAGGGAGATTGCAATTCCAGCTGCAAATGCAATGAAGTAACTCCAAAAACTTTGAAAAAAAAAGAAATTAAATATAAAAGGCTTTGAAAGAAGATATTTCAGCACAGCATTATTTCTTCTTTCATAAGTGAATTCAGTATAATGACTTGATCTTTGTGCCAATAGTATGTCAGATTAATATAGCAAATACTGAAATCAAGTGTTCGCAAGTTCTATATGGCCTAATTTTCTTTCAGGCTGCATTTAACCTTCAGTGATCATCCCCTAAAAGTACTCTTTGTTTTCCTATAAAGAAGATGTCCTGGATTGCTTTTTAATGGTTACCTAATTGCTTCCTTTGCTGAACTACTAGCTGGTTTTTGTAGCTTTAGAGAGTACCAAGTACAACCATCCCACTTGAAACAGATGCAGCTGATTCCAGATTGGAAGATTCATACCATTTTGCCTTTTGACTTAAAACCAGAATTTCCCTTTGTTATTTGGAAGCTGAACTGGTTACTACAGTAATGCTGTAGAATTTCCATATCCTCCAGTATAGCTGACCCAAGAGTATTAGGTAGTATAAAACCATTCAGTATGAAAGAACGATGGAAGTCATATAACTAAGCATCTTTTACACTCTTGCTGGAAGTATATCCATCCTGAAGTTTAGCACCAAAGATCACACTAAATATATTATGCTGTTCCCTTTTCTCTTGTGCTTACACACATTCAAAAGAGATAACCGAAATACTCAATTCACATTCACAGGCAGTGAAGAGAAGAATTTGTGCAGCAAACTGTAGCTATGTCAATTAAAATACTTCTACCGTCAGGCTACGCTCAAATCAGGTTTCAATTTGTACTCCTTAAATATGAGATTACTGTAACCATGTTTGGCATCTAGAAGTGCAGATCTGTCCAGAAAATGCCATGCTGTTCCCCTCACTGCTTGATTTTTCATATACAATATACTACATACATCCAAAACAATTTGTATTCCACATAATGCATCTCAGGCAATGAAATCTACAGTGTCGGCTCCACAGGATGGGTTCTTCATTTAGACTTCAAACCTATTAGCACAGCTCCACTGGCTCTCTAATATTGCATCTGCGCTCTCACATGAGAAGCAGAGAAGGGAGTGGGATTCCTGTGCTGCAGAAAGGGAAACCAAAAGGGCCAGTACTGAAGGAAGGCAGTCCTTTCTGGTTTACTGCTTCCTTTCCCCTCAGTAGCACAGAGCAAATATAAAAGTTTGCCTTTGACCTGACTCCTCCCATGCTGCTGTAAGACCACACACCCTCGCCTCTAGATCTGTTGTATGGAATCATGCTTCTGGCAAACGATGGAGTGGCTACATACCAAAAAGGTTTTTACAGCAAAATACTGCATTTGTTAAGTTCACATGCCTGGGAGAACATATGGCCCTTAATCCTTCATGGTTTTTTAAACTATTAGTGATATACTTATTAAAATACTTAATGGTTGTACCTGTAATGGAGGTAAATTTCACTGAAGATGAGGTAACTTGGTTACCTGAGCTGTTTTCCGAGCAAACCCTCAGAGGCACACTACCCAAAGAAAAATATCTCATGTGAACTTGGGTTAGTCAGCAACTAAGTATTTGGTGACCGATATTCCAACTTGCGGTGTTTAACTGACAGCCATACATGACAGATTACAGTCATCTATACCTATCTGAGCTCCCTCTTCTGTTTTTTATTTGAAGTACAGTACTGCTACTACAGATCATCACAGCGAGTAAGGTCTTGGGAAATGCTACCTCTTAGTAAAGAATTGTTAATGGAAGAGAAGAATCTTAGCCCTTTGCAAGCGACAACATTCTCCTCCTTTCAAAGGAAACCACCACAGCCCTGCAGCAGCTATCTCCATCTCTCCCACTCTTTATGGCTTCTAAGTGCAGGACATCATCTTGAGAATGACAGGAGGGCATCAAATTTCTCCCACTGGCCACTTGTAAAGCCACAGCTTTCCTTTCACAATGTTCTCCTGTCTGCAGCATTTCCCTGCAGATCTGGAAAAAGCCACAATTGGTGAAGTCTCTCTGAGCAGTGCCAGACCTTGGGTACTTCTAATCAATCTCTTAGCGAGCACCCTCACACAGTCCTAACTTTGGCTTCCACTAAAGGGCATGCTTTCTTCTAAAAGAGACTGCCCTTCCCACTGATCCCAGAAAGCTTCTTGGCCGGCAAAACCACTGCAAAGTCTTGTATATGGGACAGAATAACCTTATCCTGAGGTACAGGCTGTGCACTAACTGGATGAACAACAGCTCTTCAGAAAAGCACCTTGGGTTGACTTGGGTTGTCAAGGAGCAGAAAACGAGCAAGCAGTGCATCGTGGCACCAGCAAAGGCTAGTCATGGCCTGTATCACATTTAGGACAATGGCAGCCAGCAGGTTGAGTGAAGCCATTACTCCCCTCTACATAGCACTCATGAGGACAGATCTGGAAGAATCCACTTTTGCAACCCTAACAAAGAAGGAAAGTGATAAATGGGAGCCAGCTCAGCAAGGAAGAACTAAGATGGTTGAGGCTGGACAATGCAAGACATGAAGAAGCTGAGCAAACTAGCTGGTTTTATCTAGCTAGGAGGTTGAACCATGCTCTCTTCAGAGGTGTGTGCACATCAAAGGGGCAAAAGTCAACAGAAAAGTTTTAGCACAGAATATTTTAATTTTGTATGAAAAAAAAGGTTTCACAAGAGCACCCTGACACTGGAAAAGGCTGCCCAAACAGACAAGATCCTAATCAATGTCACTTAACTCTGAGGTTAACCCTACCTGGGGTCACGGGCCAGACTACAAAACCTCTCAGTATCCTTTCCAACCTAAATTATTCAGTATCTAGAAGAGGGCACTTATCCTTTCTTCCTTAGAGTAAAAAGATATTGTCTTAGAATCACCCTCCCAATAACAACATTTACTTAGATATTCAATGCTGGATCTCATCTTAAAACCAAGCTATTAAATCTACTTTAAAACTTCCACTGTATTCTTCAGTATGTCAAGAGCCCCAGTTTCCTGCTAAGGTCTGGGCAACAGGATTACCCAGGCTCTATCAATTATTCTATCAAAACAGAGTTCCCCTTTGATGTTAAATACTTTAAGGTCCCATATGGAAGGCAAAAAAACTTTGGCCTACTCTAATACATGTAAAATGTTACCTAGTGAGAGACTAGTGTACATTATTTTTTTAGCACTGTACTCCTCTGAGGTTTCATTATGTGACATTTTCATTCATTCCAATATAAAATAAGTTTTAGAGTATTCGGAGTTGTAACACACAGACACATTAATCACCAGCCTAATACATGTCCTGTGTAGTAGCTTTATTATCTTTTCAAAGCAGAGCTGTAAAAATAGAGAAACTGTGATCTTTTATGCTATCCTTTAATAACGTTATTTTAAAAATGCTATAAAATGGTTTCAGTTTTTTTCCAAGCTGCAGCTTAATGCAACTAACTCTTGTACATCCAAAACAGTAAAGTCTGAATAAGTAGTTTTAAAAGTCCCCGTGGACTTGTAATCTAGCAAGACTGAAGAACTCTAACCGCTAGAGACAGAAATGGGAAGGAATCCTGAGTTTCAAGTTACAAAACATGCCTGTTCTTTTGTCATTCTGACGGGTACTTGCAAAGTACTTTCACTTCTGTGATAAATTTTATATGTCTATTCCTTTATGCCAATATCTACGTATTTAGGGCAAGGGTTGGCTATTTTCCCCTTCTTCAGGCTCAGGATCAGCCTAACTCCCCATCCACTTAAATTAACGAGTATTTTACACTCACTAAGACTGTGTCAATGTAACACAGCCTTAGTAGACCTCTGTCCTCTTCCATGCAAGACATGAAGCAGACCAGCCATCAAGGGCGAGCAACTTGTCCTCTGTCAAGGTAAGTAGCGGGGACTTGAACGGCAGAACACCTTGCACTTCATGTTCAGAGGGAATGAGCTTCCAGGTTGACACTGTTCCCTTCCCTCCCTGCTCCTCCTTCTGCAGATGCATGAGGGTATATCCACATGCTTATGGCTTTCAAAACATACCACTTTCAAAGACAGACCTGAAACCCCAACTCCATTTGGAACAAAGCCAAAGTGTTAAAAAAAATCCAGGCTGGTAATAAGAACAGCAAATTTACAGCAGGCTTAAAACCTGGTCCATCATTACATGCCACTGTTTGTCTTAGTCTTTTCAAGGTGGTAGCAATGTACATTAATCAAAGAGAAAACAGTGCACTTGAATCATATGCAACTTTAACACCTAAGCCTTGGGCAAGCCAGCACTCATGGACAGAAGTCTGTCACAACTGTGCAACTCCCCTGATGGGAGACACAGTGGGGATATTTGAATGAAGTCAGAGTTGAATAAAACAGGTTTTCTAATTAAATAGAGAGGATTCATTGGTATAAATCCAGCACTATTATAAGAGACTTTTGCCAACTGAGCAGGAAAGCCACCTCTCAGCTCTGTATGGAACAACCAGCCACCCAGTGACATATCGTAGGGCTCTGGCCGGCACACTGGTGGGCTTTGTGTGACCACTAACCCAAAGTTTGAAACGTTTCTGCCATTTTCTGAAGAGTCTCAAACTCTCAACTTTCTCCCAGTGAAAACTAAAATTGTAACAGTGAAACAAAATAAAGCTTTCATCTCACCAAGTATCATTCTAAATCCATCATTCAATGGGTCTTTCTCTCAATATCCAGAAATTTCACCCTGAGCCAGAGAAGTTTCCTTTGGGAAGGTTCAATAGGAAACCGTAGGCTTTTGTAGTAAGTTTTGGTTTGGGCAAACCAGGGTCTTCCTAAGAAATGGATGTAGGTGAAAAAAAATGTTCATTATCTTTCTCAGGGAAGAGAAGGGCACACGTTACTCCAAAGCAACTGTACCTCTGACAAGGCCCTTGGCCTGAATTAACCACTTAGAAGTATTTTGGGACAGATGCAATCAAGACCCTACTGTAGCCTGCAACCAAACCCAACTAGATCGTGGCCAAATGGAGATGGTTACTGTTTCTATACGGTACTCAACAGTAAAAAGCGAGAGTCCCTCTGACATCACCAAGGAGCTGAGGCTGTTGGCATTCTGGAAGGCAGCAGTGTTCATGTTATGAACAGCTGTGAAGCACATCCCCCTTCCTCTCCACTACCACTCTTTATTTTTTAATTCCTTCCCCCTCCTTTTTTTAATCAGAGATATTCTAAACCTTCAAAAATGAAAACCATTTATCAAAACAAGGACAAAATTTAACTAATACTTCATTGAACCCTTTAACTAGGTGGAAAAAAGATGAATTCGTCCACTTTTATTTTTACATCTGGTAAAAAGTATGGAATTTGGGTATTTTGTGCCAAGTTTTGACTAGAAATGATTTTTTACATCCAAGTAATAGGTGACTGGGGAAATGGAGTGACTTAAAATGCAAATGTGGGGATATTAATTATTGTTGCTATTGGGACATTTACAAGAATAGCGCAGTACTATTTTAGAACCAGTAATGCCTAATCTTTTAAACCTACTGTAACAAAAATAGAACTAGAATAAAAGCAAGCATTAAAAAGTGAATTCCCATAACGTTTCAGTTTGGTTTGTCTGAAAATTTATTTGAAGTCTGGAAATGCCTGGTGCACGTATTCAGTATTTTATAACTCAATTTGCTCAACAAGAAGGGCAGTATTTTAACAAGGTGAAACAATTTCCCGATTAAAGCTGCTTCATCAGTACTAAAGAGCTCATGGAAAAATATCTAATCTTTATAAGGCAGAGACTCATAATTTAACTGCCGAGAACAAATGAAAAGTGTAATTCCTTTTTGCTGGTTTAGTGGTAGCATGTGGTGATAGCAAAGCATTAGCATAAGCCAGAACTTGCTCCCACTTTTCTTTCCAGGCATGTAACAAATATCTGATAGCTATGCAAATTTCACCCAAAGCAAAAGTTGTCCCAGCTGGCAAGCCATACATTAAAAGGTAAATTACCCAAAGCTGAGGCCATCTGGACTAAAATATTCTCCTGTCAGTAGGATTTCAAGCTCACTAATTCCACAGCACTAAGGACAATATATTAAGCGTGGACAATGACATTTTGAGGAGTGCGCTTTATACCAATCACCATTTAGAAAAAGAAGAGAACAGACTATAAACTAATTTTGGTATTGTCTTGGAATAGAATTTTTGAAGCATATATAACCTAGCTGTAGCTGTATTGTATACATACCATACATACAAGTTCATAAATGCCCATTTTCTGACAAATGGCAAGTTCAGAGAGCCAACAGATCTAATCTATTACATGAATGCCAAGCACAAAGAATTTGAAATTTGAAAGATGTTTCCCAGCATATACATTTTCACACAGCTGTCAGTACTGCATGTTTCTGTGTAAGCTTTTACTGGAAGGCTACCTTTAACATAGCACCTTCACAATTTTGTTTCTTGTTTAAATCAGGCTATCAAAACAGAAAAAATATGTAGGAAAAGTTGAGGGCAAAAACCCTAACCAAATCTTTAATAAACCACAGCAGAGTCACCACTTATGTGAGTGGAAATTTCTGCATTTAATTCACATTAAATTGCCCATCTTGTCCAGTCCTGAAAAACAAATCTCTATGTTATGTATTATGGAATTTTAAGTAACATCTGTTTCATTGAAATTAAATTAACATACTTCCATTTGATTAGCTTATTAACTGTAATTCTCAATATGCTGCAGAACAGACACCAACTAGAGCGATGCAGTTGACAACACCACCTGTCTGATATAAAGTACTTTTATCATAGACATGGAGGGATCTGTCAAGTCAGCCAAAGCATCAGACAGATTAGGAAGTGACACAGGCCTAAAAATGACTTGCCTCAGATCATGAAGCAGATAACTGATGGGATAGGGAACAGAACCTGTGCATCTTGACTCACAGTTTCATACTTTTCCTAATAGCTTTCCCAAAAATCAAACGATGGAAGGAAAGAGCAGTTTGTAACTTGTGCTACATTAACAGAGACAGTACTTGAGGGAAAATATATTTAGGCATTTCACATGCTACTGGGAATATTTATTATACTTGGCCTCATTTCCACAGAAAAACATTTCCCATTTCATCCCCACATGAGATAAACAGAACTGAAAGTGTACATTCATCTTAACTTGGCTCCTGTCAGTGATTTTCAATTTAGTAACAGTGACTGAAATGGTCTTCAACAAAAGAAGTATGACAGAAGTTATTTCATGCAAAACACCTCCCTTCCTCTACAGCATACCTGACACTGTTTAAAAAATACATATTCTTAGTCTCAAAGTTACAATGTGTAAATAGGGGTAAAGAGCAAATATAGCCTCCTTGTAGGCCCCACTTTATTCTCCTTTCATTCTTCCCTTCTATCTGCTGATACCCTATGCTACTCCCCACAGCAACGAATCTTTGATATCCTGTCAACATCTCTTAACCTACATGACACTTCTTAGATCACATCTTAAATAGCATCTCACCAAATCAAATCTAAGTCATCAGCCGTGTCCCTATTGCCCCAATGCATTGAGAACTATAAATACTCTAAAGTTACCCAGAGAAAAAAACACCACAGAGGCACAGTATGAGCTGCATTAATTTCATTTTCACAGGAAATCAGGAGGAAGGAAAAAAGGGAGTACAAATATGCTGGCAGACAGCAAGATCTACAAGGCTAATGGCAGACAGTTCATACAGCTCTGAGCTGCTTTGGCTAAATGGCTCCTCAGCGACTATCTAGTTTTGTCCTCAAAGTTTTACCACAGAGACGATAATGAGAATGCTACTTTTTGTGAACTGTCACTCTCACGTGAAAG
>JANHGB010017048.1:28839-62476 GCA_026283785.1 Coracopsis vasa
CAGTATGCTCTTGTTCTGTATGTACAGTTTTCAGGCTCGATACCCAAAGGTATAAATGTGATTATCTAGCCAAGTCTTCAGCATCTGTCACTTGAAAACTGGGGTTATAGTTCAGATACTGCGGACTAGCTGTTGAAAGTTAGCAGAAAACTTTTGCCTACATGTGAAATAAGCACACAGATCCATCTGAAGACTCACTGTGCAAGACTGACAGCATTCATCCCTTTAGATACTGCTCTGTCATGAGATCTCCAGTCCCAATTTCAACTCCACAGACTTTGCCTGCCTTTGTCTGCAGTGCTTTGTATCTTCAGTAAGATGGGTGTCAAGATTTAATCTGGGAGGTTTCCTGGGTATATGAGTGATTAGTTTTATTTTAAGCTTCTCCTAGAACTGTTTCGACCTTATACTGTTCCTTACAACTCCCACTGAACTGGCATTATAGCAAAGCACTTGATTTCTCATAGATGTTTAGTAAATTCCCCAGGGACTAACCATCAGTTCTGGTAGGTACTTTGAGAAATGTTAGAGCACGAAACAGAAAGTTGCAGAGAGTTTTCTATTAGATGATATGAACAGAAAACAGATTACCTTTGGCCTGCAAAAATAATGGAAACCTGCTTTCTCTACTCCTCCGTCAAGGCTACTCCAGCGCTGGGCTGCCAGACAGCATTTAGCAGCTGAGCCCCCTCCCTCAGTACCCAGAGCATTCATTTGGGTCTTGCTTGTCCAGCCAAGAACTTATTAGATGAAGATTACATTAATTTATCTAACTTTTAAGACCTTCTGCCCTACTGTTAAGCTCAGTAAAAAATGGCCAGCAGGTTCCACAACTCTGACTGGCATGGAGTATGGCAGGTTCCCAGAAGCCAGGCTTCTTACACATGTTTTGGGAGATCACTTTTTATTTGTAATTGAATTTTCTTTTGCCAAATACATTTCCACATACTTTGGAATTAAAACCAAAGTTCAGTAGCTTCAAGTGCTAGCTACTTTGATTTCAGTACTGTTGACAGAGAAATAAGATGGGAACTATTTGTTAGTGGCATCACCTCAGAAGAATGATGCCAAGTCCTGGATATTAAAACATGAATCCATGAGCCTTCTCCTTTGACACAGTGCTCACAGGGGGAGCTGAAAGCACCAGTATCAGCAAGTACCTTCAAAGGATGAGGAAACAACGATTTTCAGCGATGCCCAGCACTAAGAAGATTACATTTACTAGAGACAATTCAAAATAGAAAGCTTTCCTTTTACATCTACTCAACACAATCCAGAAATAACCCTTCAATAAGAAATACAGTGCCACCCTTCACTAACTGCCAAAATGAAATACTGGCCCCCACACATCACATTGAACTTGGTCTGTGTAACCCATCTCTTGAATTCCCCCTTCTTTGTATGTTTGTCATCCTATAACTCAGTTGATCCAGTCTTTCATTCCCCCCAAACTCACACTTAAAAATTCTCCCTCATTTTCCCCTGACTAGAAGAAACCCTCCACAAAATCCCCATGCGTGTACCTGCAGGGGGAAGCTATCTTCACTTTTACTCATTGGCCTTTCCCTGTCCTCTCTTCCCTATCAACAAAAACCCCACCTTGCATGGACAGTCTGATCCTGACACTTCCACTGAAGCCCAGTAATGACTACGAGGGACCTTCTCAAGTGTGATGGAAGATCCTGCCTACTCCTTCCTTTCCTCTTTATGACTTTTGTAGCACGGAAGTCTCTTTCTTTCTGTCTCCTTTCTACATAATGATACTGTCAGACCATTTATCCCAGCTGACTTTTAAAAATCCTTTTACAAAGGTCTCAGTGCACTTCCACTGGAGTTTGAGTAAGCAATGTCCAGCTTTTACTGAAGTCACCAGTGGTGTGAAATGACTGAAGGCTGAAACCATATGAAACCAATACATTTCTTGTGGTACTTTCAATGCACAGTAAGTGAGCACAGATTGGCTGCAAATTCAACCCAGACCTACAAACCTCAGCAAATGTTCTTGTGAACTTGATCCAGCCTTCAGGTTTGTTTCATCCAGTTTCAGGTTTCATCGTGAAAGTTTCACTGTGCCTTACATGCTGCCGCAATAAACGGTGTCTCAAACAAAACGAGGACATCAGTAAAAATGAAGAACTCTTCAGATAGCAGTGTTTTAGTTTTATGCCATATGTGAGAACAGGCACTGACAAGCAGTATGCATACAATTACTGCTAGTACAAATCAAACATTGTTCTCAGTTAATGGACTTCTACTTTATTACAATTTTTGCCAAGAAACTATTTTCAAGAAATGTGGATGGAATATCTTTGTGTCATAGCCCTTTCCTTTCCACATCATAATCATTTACTAAGAAACTGTAAGCCTTTTCATTACAACACGTGCACAAAACCCCCAGCATGCTTTGTAAACATTCAGGATGTGAAATGATGAAGCCCAAATGAAACAGTATTTTCTGCCTGCATGTACCATCACTAAGGTAGCAATAATAAATAATAATGACGAAACTGAACATCTTTTATGTACCACATGAATACAAAGTCAAAATGCACTCAGTTGCCTAGCTCACTGAACGTACAACATTTTTCCTATAAAGCTTGTACTATTGGCAACATTTCCTTACTTCTAAATCATATTAAAACAATAATTAAAATAAAAAATTTTAGACTTACTATAGTTTTGGGAAGGGATGAAGGTTCTTATTTTATATTGCGTATCATGTAAGCAAAACCTTGTAAATTTTGTAGTCTGAAATAAAAACTAGATCTCTGTTACATTCAGTTTTGGGAATGATTTAATCCCTGCACAAAAATATTGTTAAAGAAGAAATAAGCTTCATAATATCAAAGGTCCAAGTCATGCAGGAAAATCATCAACTCTGATCTCTCACAAGGAACACGCTGTTGAGATGACTGTAGTCCTCATTTATGAAGATGTGATTTGTAAGAGAAGTGAAATAGAAACTGTGACAGGAAGTTTCCTATAACCGATTTCAAGGTGGATACACCTGAAACAATGTATATTCCAGTCAAAGGCCCTTACTGGCTCCAAGTCTAATGGGAAAGCACTATTAACTGAAAGAGATGTGCACTGGTTTCCAGTAGAGCAGTGGTACTGTCTACAGTTTGCAGCCTAGCTGTGTCGAGTTACACTGTTCTGACTGAACCAGACGGACGAAATCAAAACTACCAGCAACATTTCACAGGCCCTTAAAACGTACTATGCAAATGATTAATTATGTGCACAGGACCTTAGGTGCCAATAAATGAGGTTGCACTACATGGAGCACTAAAAGACAAATTAGGAGTTCTTACCTATTGATTGTATGTTTCTTCTACTAGCACAAAGAAGAAAATTTTCATTTTATATAACTGCACTGCAGGTTTCTATAAACCTTTTTTTCAGCTTTCTACACTAAACAGCAAACAACAACAAAGAGCAATCTCTGGGTGCATAAAGAACTGCAGAAGAGAAATCAGTAGAAAAATTATAAAAAATAAAGGGATACATTCTGTATGGCAAAAATAATGGCAGCAGGAAAACTAAGTACTACCTTGTGTGTACTTGAAATCCCCCATAAAATGTCATTTTTACAGTATATTTAACAGATTATGAGAACTACAATTAGCAAAAGGTATTTTTTCATTATTGAAAATGGTAACACTCTTGGTTTTCTTTTAGTTAAGAGTTGCTATATAGCACTGGGTGCAAATTCAGGGCATTTCTAGAATCTCAACTTAGGAAACAGATAGTATTTCTGTACTCAGTCAGATCCCAAAGATCACATTAAAAGCATAAGCGCAAAATTTGAACACTGGAAATATTCAAAACAGGCTTTTATATTCAAGCTCTGTGGTTAAAAAGTCAGCATGAGCCCTGATAATCCTCTATATAGAGGACAGAAACTGCTGCCTCTAGCAGACAGCATTGCCCAACTGACCTGGTTTAAACTGCTTAAGAACTTTTGGTAAACACTGACCTTTTAGAAATGGCATGTGAGCAAATGAAGTAAGAGACAGTAGAAAAGGAAGTAACTCATAAATGCATAGACTCACCTTGAGGAGAAGGATGTTTTGGGGCTGTTTTTTTTTAATCCTTTATTAAGAGTGTTTCACACTGGAAGCTTGTGCAGGGAAGGAAACTGCTTTCAACAAAAACTCTGGTTTCTTGAAATTACTTTATATTGTGTGCAGCAGCAGCAACTTACTAACACAAATTGCCATGGAATGCCCCACCACCACAGGAGCTATTGGTAACTGAATGTTAATAGGAATGGTCTTGCTATCCACACTACAAAAGCCAGTAATAAACCTAACCTATCCTACCTCAAGAGTTCTTGTGAAAAGTTACTGATTTAAGGCACATGGTCAATCTCCAACATGGATGGTGGCAAATGTGAAATGTTATTTATATGCCACTGTGGAACGACCTGCCTTTTCTGCACCTCCATCCAGAGTGCCTCTTCATCAGCCTGTAAGGAGGCACCAAGATTACACATCTTCCTCAAGGCCATAAACCGCTAGAATTGCCCAGCCAGGAACAGAGAGGGACATAAGAGACAGTGGCTCTGAAGCCTGAAGAGACGGGGAACAGCAGGAAGAACAGAGAATCCACCAGCTACAAAGTATCAGTGATCCATGAGCTTCATTGTTGCAAACAAAATATGCTGTAGGCGTTATTATGATGGTTTCATTAGTAGTAGTTTCGTTATTATGGTTAACACACCTGACACATTAACAAAGGCCAGGAAAAGATTACATGGAGGAAAAGCCGGACAAACAACAAAAAAGCACACCAACTCCCACAGATTCAATAATCTCAGTCTAACAGTATTAAAAGAAAGTTAGAAGGAAATTACTCAAATCTTCATTATTCCCAGTAGTATACCACAGCAGCAGATACCAAAGAAATAATGGTATATTGAAAAAGAAAGGTCTCACTATTACAGAGAGAGATTTTAACACGGGTTGTCATGCAAACTTTGGATGATGTCACCTTAGGCTAGCGTCACCAAAATGCATCTCCATGTTGGTATAGATGGTAATGCCAAAGCTGTAGAACATCTACCACAATCCACAACTCCTTCCTTCTCTGTTACAGTGTCTTTCACATACAACAGCTACTCTAATTAGAAATGACTAGATAGTAAACAGCCATGCAAAGCAAACACACAGCAATTCCTCTGTAAATCAAGGCCAAATCAGCAGTGTCTACCCCTGTGGACCATCTACACCTGTAGATGGAATTATTGTTTTAATTATTTGCATCTCTGCCTTTATCCTCATATACCACCTGGGGAAAAAAGATGTGCCTGGTTTAAGAAAAAACAGTAACAACGAAGAAAGAAAACCTTTCTTAGTTCTCTAGGAAATTACAACAAGAAATCTAGCATCTGCAAATGTATTGCTTTAAGGAAAGCAAGACTCAGAAAGTTTTAAATCTGCCTAATAGTACTATAACCAAGCCAAATTAATTGAGTAAAGGCTCCCTCCCTTCCTCTGTTGACTGCACCAAGCCAGCTTTTGGACTGGTTCAGGCCACCTTAATCCAATACAGGTGACTTGAACAGTGTGTATTGCCAACATACACCACAAATATTGTTATAATGCATTGGATTAGATTTTAGTGTTAGACTTTCAGAAGTCAAAAGTATGTCACTGTCCACCTGCATTCACAAACATGTTCAACAGCTGTTTATCAGAAGTAGCCCATGTATGTGCACCAGTTTCAGGGTTTTATTTCTACTTCAGTGTGCAAATTCTCACTTTTACAGCCTTGTAAATTGTCTTCACTTTCTGAGGGGTGGACAAGAAGTTTCAGAAAAACCCAAATACAAGATCAGAGGAAGCTATCCTCTGTTTTTACATTTGCAGCAACAACAACGAAAAGAAGGTAGCCCCGTGGTTTTGCACATCTCTACACTGTTGAAAAAATATTTTCTGATTCTGTGATGCCACACTATCTTAGCAAAAATAACTAGTTAAAAAAAATAAAATCACAGCTGATGTACCACAGCACTCTTAGCACTAACAACACTTTTCAAGTTTATGAGAGCAGCTCCAAAGGAAAATCAAAAGCCAAATAAAACTTAGTTTCAGAGGAACCTCTTCTTCCTGTTTCTGTTTTGATAAGTTCCTTTACTATATGACACCTGCTCACAATCAATGCAGTCAAGCTTCACTAATTCCTCATCATAATATATATCCTTATTGCTCTCTTTTACTCTGATGTTTCACATCCACCAGTTGCTTTCAGGTGACTTCAGTTTTAACCTTCATTTTGCTCTGCATTTCCATGGCATGAAGCCTAGTTGGGATTCCTGTGTGCAGCACAGGTTCCTTTCAGCTCTGTACTGAAGGTGCTTAGTGACTGTTATAAAGTATGTTATTCCAGCCACAGATCTGGGAGAACCATCTTCCAAGAGTCTTTTGCTAATGGACTGCAAAACTCCCTTGTTGGCCTATTGAACACACCCCTGGCCTCATTAGGAACATACGCAAAGAAGCCAACTACGTCAAGCTCTCCACCTGGTCTCCATTTCTTGGGACACAGGAGTATTGAAGAGGAAGTGGTGGGGTAATGAATACATCTTTGCAGGATATACAAAATTTTCTGGCTTAAAATCGAACTGAGAGGTCAAGTCAATCACAAAAATATTTAATGAAAATTAAGGCTAACACTTTGGAGGAGACTTTATGCAGTAGAAGATGACATTAGTATTCTTTCCTCATGAGCCAAGTTCTCCAGCACTAAGAATATTCTATCATCTGCACTTAATCTCTAGACTAGGCTATAGGCTGTTCTAAAGCATGCCTTGGACAACTTGGTATGCTACCTCAAAACTGCAGCCCTACTTCTGAATGTCTGCAAGATGATACAAAGAACATATTTTGTGCTGCAACTCTGTTTTGTTGTGTGGTCTTTATGTATACAGTTTCCATCTCTCATTGAATACTAGCAAGACTTTGCAATTGATGTACCAAACCCCTTACCTGGAGATGTTACATGCAAAAAATGAGAATGAAGGAGAAGGGAGGGATGCATCAAAAGTACCCACAGACACTTCAGGAATTATCCAGAATGCAGTTTGTTACTTACAAATTAGTGGGATATTCATTACTGGAAGGAATCTAAGAATATGCAATGTACTAATATATCTAAAAGCTAATATAGCAAAGAAAAAAAAAAAAAGTAATGCAATACTTCAATACTTTGCATTTCTAACTATAACATTTATTTCAAAATCTCATTTTTAGTCTTACTGTAGATTAATCCTAGGCATGCTTTTTTGGAACAAACCTAAATGGGCATCATTACCATGAAATATTATTCTTTCCAAAGAAATCAGTAAAATTATAAAAGAGCAGCACAACTACTTTTGTACAAAAGATCAGTGATAAGTAAACTTTAGATTAAAAAATAAGTAAAATCATGCCACAGTCAATGAATATCACCAGCAGCTGGCCTGGATCCCCTCGGGATGGTAAGCTTGCCAACCTGTAAGTTATCACATGTAGCTCAGATGGTCACGACAAGCTTTTAGCAAAGCTGATCCACAAGGATTTTTCCTAAAATGTTATCTACTCTGTCTGTAATTTTCTCTTCCGCATGTAATGTTTTGCTGCTGGTGTTGATGGTGATTTAAAGATAGAAACCCCAAACATCAGGATAGGCAGTAAACTAGCTGTATACAGCAGCTATTTCTGTCACTGGTAAAGACAGGAAGAACAGCCACTGTTTCAAGCCATTTTATCTCAGATTGTACTTGAAAGAAAACTAATGCACAGATATAAATTTTTTGCTCATCCTTCACTCTGAAATCAAAGCATAAGAGTTTCCACAGTTCTTATTTCTGCAGAGGACCTGAAACCGCACAGAAGTGTGTTTCTGAAATAGCTTTGTGAGTATGTTAAATAACTGTCACATAAAGAAAGAATATATTACCAAAGTCTAGTAAGGGTCTCATTGTGCTATGATACACAAAAATAGATACTGAGAGCGCTGGCACCCCACATAGCTGACAGTGAAATACCTGAATCCCTTTTTTTTGTACAGTAAACATACAATCCTTCTGCGAGCACTGCTACTGCTTATGATCAGGTTCAAACACCACAGAAAAAAAAAATGCCCTCCTTTTCAAAGCAAGGAACACTGGAGAATTTCTTTCCTCCCTTCTCAAAATAAAGGTACCTGTACAAGAGGCCAATGCAGAAAGCTGGGAATTGAAATATCAAAGCAAAAAACAGTGACAGAAAGAGAAGATGATTTTTTCATCAATTTCAGCATGACACATTGACAAAAGATGAAAAAATACAAATAAAGACAAGAACTTGAAAGTCTTGAGGATTTACACTACGGGCTCTAGTGTTCGCTAACTAAACTGCACACACAGAGGCATATATCTGCACACTTGCAAGGAACAATGCTGACATGCTAATGCTTCTTTCACTTGATATTCACAAGACAGAATTCTTTCTGCCCGAGTTTTCCATACGAGCACCGCCAGAAGAACGTTAGTTACCTCTCAATTAAAAAAAACCCCAACCAACCCCACAACTAAAACACGTTCTTTCAGTGTCCTACATGTTTTAATACATCATGTAATTTTTATTTCAGAGCACGACATTAAGGCTTTTCCTTAAAATGCCAATCTGCTTTTTGATCTTTACTGTTGACATGAAATAAAAGAGCTGTACATTATATAAATCTATAAATCTCAAGTTTTGCTTAAGCTTGAAGCTGATAAAAAGAGAAAAGAGAAAACAAAGCCAACTGCATAAATCCTTCTGAACCAAAAGGCATTCCCTTTTCCCTAACTTCCATTTCTGCACATCTTGTTTGCATTATCATCTGAAGTTTGTCTTGTTCCCTCTCTAAAACAAGTCAAACAGCAGAGCATAAAGATATGGCTACATGAATAAAAACACATGATCTACTTGGTCACTGTAAACCTAAAAATAAGCTCAGACAGAAAAACATTATCTGGCAATTGACATGTTTCTTTGATCCCTTCATTTCTGCGTTCTGTCACATGCATTCAATCCAGCAGCTACTGGAAGCATCGGCATGCACCTTCAACTTGATGAGAATCAACAGTCTGACAGAAGTGC
The DNA here is from genome assembly GCA_026283785.1 of Coracopsis vasa. Taxonomy (NCBI): domain Eukaryota; kingdom Metazoa; phylum Chordata; class Aves; order Psittaciformes; family Psittacidae; genus Coracopsis; species Coracopsis vasa. Next base: position 37,950 of record JANHGB010017048.1, read on the forward strand.
TGCACTTTTACAGAGCCACGATATTAAATTCAAATGAGCCAGTTACAGAAAGGAAATGTTACAGAAAAGAAAAGTTAAATTTTAAGACAAAGGGCAAGACCTGTGGTACTAGGCACTATAAAATGCAGCAAGTCTGAACAGGTGGCACAGCAATAGCTTATCAGATTCACTGGCTTGGATTTTCCTGCACAGAAAAACTGATCTCCAGTAGGATTCCTAAAATGGAAACATCTTTCTTGTCTCTATCCTTCTGCTTCTGCTTCATGACATGAGAATTAAAACAGTTTGTGCTAGAGTGAAAAAAAGTTAAGATGATTTTTAGTTGTGGGTTTTTTGTTACGTTTGTTTTTTTTTTTTCAATTCTGCTTTTCCGTTCAGGAAGTCAAATTAACTATTTTGAGATGAAACATCTGCTTCTAAGGGGTACTATGTATTTTATATAAATATTTTTATGTTTATTTTATATAGCATGTAATGTAAAGTACCACCTATAATACAACTTCAAAGCTGAAATTTCAGGCCTGAATTAGAAAAACTTCAAGCCTGATCTTATGCTTACCAGGTGAATGATGCAGGGAATATTTATTTTATAGGAAGACGGTCACCATTTCAGAATTGTTGCATTTTGCTTATGCCTTCTGGAAAAGCAGCCATTAGGAAAGCAAGTAAGGAGAAATAAAATTACTTCTCTCCAGCCCCTTGACTTTAAATTTTATTTCAAACTGTGCCCCAACAGCCATTCCAATGACAGTACACAGACATCAAGAGGTAAAGATGAGAAACATCAAGAGGAGAAATGATGTCCTGCCCCAAGTCAGTTAACAGTCTTATGATTAAAACGCTCCTACAGGATAAGAGGAAACTGAATCTTGATCTTCCATGCATTATTCAAACAACTTAATGCTCACACTCTTACGAAAAAGGAAGCAACAGGATATGCACTGCTGCTGAGAAAATGTTCCACAGAGCCTCTGGGTGGCACATCCACTTATTGGGTATGACCTCTGAGAGGCTACAGTCTTTCACTAGCTTCTTATTCAACTGCTGCTGATAGCTTACCCCAGGAAAATCTATCATAGCAGAACCACAGGAAAAAGCTGTGGATGCTGTTAGGTAGCTTTAACATAAATCACTATACCTACTGAAAGCATGTTTAACTTACAGCTAAATGAATACACAAAGTCAACTGTTAGAGGAAACCCACTAAACACACAGCTGAAGATAACCCTAGTGATAAAGAACAGATATGAATGGAAGTGGCCAATGGCAAGAATGAACCTTGTATAGAAAGAGTAAGAAGCACTTCAAATTTCTATTCACCACTAATCATGGTATCTTAAACAAAAAGTTAAGGCGAAAAGAAATAAAGGACCAGTATCATGTGGCTTGGATGCTCTACTAAGAAACCACAATATAGTCAAAGGTCATTGCCTCCAATCCAAAACATTCTTCTTGTTATTGCGCCAGTAACATAGTGCACACTAAATCTATCACTACCTAAAGACTTATCACTTTTTAAAATAACTTTCAAATGGTTGGCTGTTAAATGGTGTTGGCTGTTAATTTTAGTCCTGGAAAAAATAGATACTAGCGGTAGAACCAGAATTAGTGAGCTGGAAAAAACACGGGGAGTTTATAGTGGTTAGAAATTTACATGCAATTAATTCCTTTCACAAATGCATATATGCTCACAGGAATGATTCATTTTACCTGTAGTGGTATTAAACAGGAAGCAGAGTAGGGGAATTTGTTCTTGAGAAGTCAATGACCATTGAAAGAAAAGGGAAATGGGAGAAGAAGCCTGGAGCCTACAGGAATTTATAAGGGTAACATTGGGGGAAAATCTTTCTAGTTAAAAATAAAATCTGAAGGGAGGTGCAAAAATGTTAGGACTGGCTCAGAGATGTGCAAGGACAATCTTGGACCATTCACCCAAGAATGCTGTCCAGTTCTGATCACAGGCTTCATTTGTACTCCCAGTTGTGCACAAGAGTAAACTTTATAGACAGTCAACAGCCTCATTCAAAACCTTTCTTGTATGATCTCAATAAAAAAAACACCATTAAAGTACCTAGAATTCATGTAATTAAAAGTATTTGGGTAACTTTTTTGAGATTACAATAGTCTTTGCTTTCAACATTTCCCTAACATAGCTAATACGCGATGTGCAGTAGAAACACTACATAATGAAGCTAATTTCAGTTGTAGGTGCATTCTAGTTTCCTTTTTTTCTCCACTGTGATGAAATTCTTTTAATCAAAGTGATTTCTGTATCTGAGCAAAATTCATTTTGTCAAACGTATTAAATACACATTTAATTTTATTTTTTTATGACACATGCTTAGAATAATACAAGTTACTATGGACTTTCCACCTTCAATTTTCTAGGTGAAAGAATTTACTCCAATATATTATGCTTTCTTTCTATTTCTGGTACTTACCAGCTCAAAGTTGCAATACATGTTCTAAAAATTAATTGCAAAAGATTTTTAATTCATGAAGTTTTGGAATCAAGGATTTTTACTTTTTTAGTATTATCTTTACAGCTAAAGGAAGTATTTGCATGCCTCTGTTGTCTTCTCACTTGTGGTACTAATGGTTGGATGGTTTGTTTGTTTGTTTGTTTGAACCAATCTGTTCCCACAACAGCTGCTTTCATCACCAACAGCAATATCCACATTAAAAAAATTTTCACGTATACAAATACTGAGGAGTCTCTTTCCATTAGACTGCATAAGCCTGAAAGCCTTGACAGTATGCTAAAACGTCAGGATAATACAGCAAACTCAAGAATCATTGCCTCCAAAGTTCCAGACCAAGAAGACTCAGAGGCACAGACAGCACTATGTAGGTTCCGATAAACAACAAGCAAAATTCATAGTAATTTTAATTAAAACTATAAATACAGTATCTAAGAAGAGGCATAAGCAATATTAATTATTGCTGCTCATCACTGCATTTCAATGCAATACAAAATATAAAGGTTTTTTGATCCATATACAAAGGAAATACCTCTAGAAAGTACTGGAGGATGTTGGCCCAAGTGCTCATTTGCAACTACTCCTGGCAGATTACAGCCAGTATCCCACTCATGTAGTAGCACCATTGAACTTCTTGCAGACAAACTGCTTCTATATTTACAGAATGGAAGCAGATGAATGCATCTGCTTTGGCAGTAATGTATCTTACTGACTCCCAATTTTTACTTTTAAGAAAGCAAACCAAAAGTAAGTAGGGAACAATCATCCAATACTGGGGACTGCATTAAGGCTACGCTAAACTTTGTGTGAGAAAAAGATTTGCGGCAATACAGTCAGTGCCTGGTGCAAGTGTTTGATGTAGTAATAATAAACCATTGTGACCTATAAATTATGTTTTATCCTCCAGTTTTAAAATGAATGTTATCTGTCTACATGAGGATCACACATTATGGAAGCTGCATCTGTGTGTAGTTACTGAAAGCTGTAATGGCCGTAGATCTCCAGCAGAGAAAGAGACGGAGCCCAATAGATTCAGCCATTGACAATCGAAGGATGTTTCAGAACTTAGGAGCACATACAATACTGCTGCATTAATATGCCTCAGAAAATAACCAGGGGTAGAAAGGAAATGGAAACAGCATTATGTTTCAGGTTGGAAACAAAGACTTCTGTACCCTTCTGTCTCTACTACCTCCTTTATGGATACTTTATCCTCCCAGCTATCAAACCAGAGAACCCAGATTTACGTTTTGTTTTGGTTTAGATCATAATGGCCACCATACAACTGGGCAATAGGCAGAGTATAAAGCACACCCACTTAATCTTTCTACCACAACATATATTAAGTGCACATCTTATCATATAATTTTGACGGTCCCTGAGAATCAGAAGTCCGTATTTTCCCAGGCTTCATGAGAGCGTATGGCCCACACAGAACATATTGAATACACAAATCTACAGAGGAAGATTGTTTTAAGGCCTGGAACTCACAACAGGAACTGAGTTAAGTTCAGTTCCACTTGGAAGCCATAAAAGCATGGGTTTAAAAAAAGTGCAGCAGTATCTGGTGTTTGATATCTAACAGTACGCAACATGTTTATGACATGTATTAGGCTACAAAATCTGAGTTCATAGCCTGGGACAACAAAGCAGAACTCGGCTCTGGCATATGTAGAAGGAAATAGAAAGGCATGTCTTGTAGTGTAATGGATATTGCTGCTCCCTCAAGAGCTGAAGCTGCATAGAGCAGGTGGTTCAATGAAAGACATCAGTGCTTTGGAAGAAATTAAAATACAATTAAAAGAGCAATTAAATAGCAGCTGGTTTAAATAAGAGTCAATTCAGATTGGATTCTGCTGTAAGAACAACTCAATTCAGTTCTGCAGAATGATTTCTCAGAATTGAAAGGGTAAGAATGTTTGGACAAAATACGTAGTGAGTAACTAAAACTGTCTCAGTCATACAAAACTTGCTTAAAACGGATACCAAAATTGTGAAATCCAGCGGAGGTATCACTTTCAAGCTCCCTTGGAAGTAGTCTCATTCCAAATTGGACAATCAAGTCCCACGGTATTTTCTGAGGTCTTAAACCACCTTTTCATGCAGTCCATGCCACAGCCCCACAGGACATCCCTCTGGCAGCCGAGGGAGCCATTCTGTCCCTGGCACAAGGCTGGAAGCCACCACAGAAACCTGACTCAGCATCATGGTCAGGCTCTTCTCAGCTGTCTCTGTACACTTGGTGCTGGGATGTTTCTTGAAGCAGGAGAGGGGTTGGGAGCATTGCAGGGGCTCTTTGGAGACCACAGGAGCTTAGGCAGCCTCTCCTGGCCAGCCGCAGAGCACTGTCAGGTCTCATTGTACGTGTGTCTGTTGGGTTTGATTGTGACCCCAGCTATACCCCCTCCCAGTCTTAACTTTCCATCAGCTCTTCCTTCTCTGTCAGTCACTTCTCCTGATTGTTACGGGAAGAGGTTTTGCCAGCACAAGGATGCTGCTCAGTAGGACCAGTGCTGGAGCTGCAGCCACATGCAGTGGTGGAATGCTCTTCCTTGGCATGACTGACAGAAACAGTGTCATTGTCCCATGACCACAGAGGGACCTCAAGATCTCTGGGGAATATTTGTCACTGGAGTCCCTTCAGGGAGAGAAGGGGTGACACCATCCCCAGCCCCTAGTTTATAGACACCCAACCCAGTTTTCCGGTTTCTGCTGTGCATGAACCAGGTGATGTTTGTGATGGTGTCTTCTCTGCAGGCTTTGCCTTTCTTTTTCATCCTCTTCTCTTCCCTTCCTCTGCAGATAACCATCTCTCCTTGTGCTGAGGACACACGGATGTGCAGCATCTGTGAGGCTTGGATTGCGTTGTTGGCACAGCCCTGGGAGAGCAATGGTGGGATCTCCATCCTTGGACATGTTCAGAACATGTCTGGACAAGGTCCTGAGCAGCCTGACCCAGCTTTGGAGTGTTAATTTGCTCAGGGGCTGGTCTGGACATCTACAGACATCCCTCCCAACCTAAATCCTTCCATAATTTGTATCAAATTCTCTTTGATATTTATGTAGTTCTGGGAAGCCTTCAGTGATGTTTCATTGAACCGTTATAGCCTGATGCTGACCAAGGAGGGATTTAGTGGTCCTGGCTGCATACATCTCATTCATGTTGCTCTTCTCAAGGACAGCTGCTCATCTGCTGCCCATAGGTAACTGCAGGCTGTGCTGTTGTCCCACTCCCACTTTGGGTGTGAAACCTGTCCTCTGCCTGCATCCATCCGTCCATCCCCACTGCCTTCGACCTTCAGTCACATCATTCAAGAGGCTGTTTTTGTCCTACAGACTGCTTGCGAGCATTCCAAGTGTTGATTAAAAGGTACCATCACTGCAAAACGTGCTGTGCCTGGGTGGACATAGCTTTCAGCAACTGAAACTCAGTGTTTACTGGAATGCACCACGGTTGTTTTTGGTCAGGACTGATTCCTTGCCAGATGTCAGCTCTGACCCCCAGCAGTTTCAGCAGTAGAGCTGCTTAAAAATTGGAAGATTGTTTTGTACTCTTCAAAGAAAAAAAAAGAGAGAGTATGTTTATTATGGAGATATTGCTTTTCACTGCCTGTGTACTCTGAAATGGCCAAAGTGTGTTCAAAGAGACTTTCAGATTGCCTTTGTGCAAAGAGTGAGGCTGGAAAATATCAACCCAGAGAGGGGAAAACTGAAGCGCGTTGTGGGCAACTGAGCACAGAGATGTAACTGGTAACACTCAGCCAGAACATGAACTTTAGACGCTGCCTGTGCTCCACTTTGTGTCTGTAGCACAGAGGGGCCCTAAGGAAAAGGCGGTGGAGCTCTATTATCTCGCAGCCAGATACTTGTGGTGTTGAAGGGAAACATACAGCAGGCAGGGCTGGGTTGTATCCCTCCCCTCCCAATGCACCCTGCAAATGCCAGTCCATGGCTCCCAGATCTCTGATAATCCTCAGCATGAGTCAGAGCCCAAAAATCAAGAGCAGAGCTTCAAATTAGGAATTATTAGAAAAAAAAATAAAAAAAGTGCACTTACTGGGTATAGTTTCTTGTGTTGTGCTTTTTAAACCATGAGGTTTATGCCTCCAGCTTTTCCATGCATCCAGAAGGGCTTAGCATTTTCCTTTTAGCAAAGTGAAATCTGAGTATGCCCCAGGCTCATATCTCTGGGAGGTGGGAATTAAAAAACCTGCAAGGTGAGTGATGCATTTGCTGATGGATCCACAGAGTCAGCGCCCGGGGATGTCCTTTCCCAGAATGTCCCCTTGAAGGGAACTGTACCTCCCCACAGAGGCTGGATGACATCGGCCCATCCTGCTTTGAGGTGACCTAGGCGCTGAGACAGATGAGCTCAGCCATGGGGTGACCTTGAGATAAGTTCCCCATGCCAAAACGCTTGGCAAAGGGGGGAATTTGGTTCAGCAGTAATCTCCAGCCTTCTTGTCTGACTCCCAGAGAGGCTCCAGGTGTGTGATTAAAAGCCCTGCAATCCTGAGATCTGGCATTTCGTGATCTCCTTGCCGGGAAATTAAAGAGATCCTCCAAAAAACTGAAAGTGTGCTTTCCAGCAGGGCTGCATCTGGCTCAGTACATGCAGGCTGGTGACTCGGTCCCTCTGCTACCCTCGCTGGGCTGCCCAAGGATCTGTGGCTCCCCCATGGAGAGTTTCCCATCATTTTTCCCTTTGGAAAGCTCCTGCTACTGTGCAGGGTGGTCGCCCACAGCTGGTCTAGCTCTGTCCAGGCAACTGGAAATGTGTCTGGGGTTTGATGGCTCTATCAAAATAACACGCTGAGGAACTTGGAGAAGTGATGGAGGAGGCCGTGGGTCTATGGGACAGTCATGTTGGGGGGTTTCCACAACTATGTAGCTGTGGGGGCAAGAAGAGAGGACAGAGGGTACCAATGGGTGGGCTGAGAAGGTGTCTGAGGGGAACCAGGGGCCAGAATTAGGAGAGAGATGTAGAGCACTATGGAGGGATGAGAAGAGGGATGTGTGATCCGGTGTGGCAGAGCAGTGGCCAAGGAGGAGATAGGGGTCTGGCCCAAGATTGCTCTGGGAGGAGCAAGAAGGGCCAAGACCTTGCCACAAGGAGGCAATGTGCCAGAGACAGCAGTAGGGTCAGTGTTTGAGTGAGGGCTGGTGACACCAAGGCAGAGGTGATGGTGGGAAGGGGGCCCAGAAGTTCCTGCAAGAGCTGAGCAGGGGTTAGAGATATCAGGGATGGGAGCTGTGACAGGGCAAAGGAGGTATGGAAGTCCCTGCTGGGACCAGGGCATGCTTCAATCCAGTACCAGCCAGGACTCCCTCACACCTCCTGGGAAGGTGTGAGGGCTTCTCACCTGCGGCTTCTCCAGAACTACATCCCTGTAAGACTCCTCTAGAGCATTCCTGGCCATTCTCTGGCCCATTCGATGCTGTTCTTCAGTCTTTCCAAGCAGCAGCAGCAGTAACCAGATCCTCCTGCAGACAGGCTCTGCCCAGCCCAGCCTGACTGCCGTTCCCCATTGCTATGCAATGATTCCACTCTTCTCCAGCCAGTGACCATGCTGGAAACATTCCTTCCCAGAGGTCCCAACCCATGCTTCCCTCTGAGTGTTGGGACGGGAAGGGGGAGCCCAGCCAGTTTGCCATCAACCTGCAGACTCCCATGTCTCCAGACCACCACTGATGCCTGGCACACCTGGGAGGGATTACGTCGAGGTGCTGCCCCTGAATCTCTCCCAGGGATGTATGAAGGATAATCTAGAGCTTCCTCTTGCTACCTTCTCCTGGAGATGGTGGTGAGAAACACTGCTAGACCCCTGGTTTGGAATGATGGGCAGCTTGGGCAGCACGCATTACATTCTTGGGGCTGTTTGAATGAATTGCTTCTCTCTTTCCAACAAGCCCCACTATAGGTCTCGTCTTCCCAGGGGAAGCCATGATTTTGTCTGACTGTTGGGGTTTGGCTCCCCTCCTGAAAGCCCTGCGAGCTGCTGCCCAGACCTGGCAGGTCTCAACATCCTTTGATTCCCATTGGCCTGTCTGGGCTGAGGAGCAAGCCCCAGAGCGCAGCCCCCCAGGGGCATCAGCCGATCGCTGCAGTCTGGCAGCGAGCTCCAGCACAAGCGGAGCGCTGGCGCTCCACCAATGCACGCTGTTTCCTCCCGGCAGGCTGGCCAAAAGGAGTCAGATGAGGACATGAGAGGAGCCGGCAGCACAGGCAGTGCAGGAGAAGAGGGGTAACAGAGGGCACTCACCAAATGTGAGTGGGAACTGATGCCAGTGGGTCCTGGTGCTGGCCACATGGCTCATATCTTCCTCCAGATTTTGGGATCTCTGGCTTGGTCCTTTACCAGGGTCCATCAGCAGCCCTTGGGGTTTGGGGCTTTACTCTAGGGCCAAAATTTCCTCACTTTCAGCTACAAACAACCCATTAGCTCCCAACTCTCCCTCTGCTCAGGGAGAGCTAAATTTTCCTCCCAGCCTCAAAGTTTCACCTATCACTTCAAGCATTGGTGTCTCCATTCCTCAAGTCTTTTACTTCCGCTGAGCCAACAGAGTCTTCACTGTCTTCAACTCTTTTATTCCCAGGAGCAGGGTCTGAACAGAGACAATTCTTCCTGCCATGTGCTCCTGAGAGCTGATTGATACACTTGCTCCCCATGGCACCACTGCCCAGGCATCAGCCACATGCCAAAAGCAGAGGCCATTTGCCTCAGGGATGTGCATTGTTGAAGCTCTTGAATGGCTTTTAAGATTACTTCTGCTCTGCCACCCAGATCCCATTGCTCACAGTACTGCTCTAGCTTAACCTGGCCAATTAAGACATCATTTGTAACCAGCGCATGGGTAACACTTCAATTTAATTAACGTCCCTGCCATGGCAGGGGGTTGGAACTGAATGATCTTAAGGTCCTTTCCAACTCTAACCATTCTATGGTTCTACTGCAGAGCATTGCCTCGGGCCAGGGTGAGCTGCTCACTGAAGAGGTTTCAGAAAAAGAGAATATTGACAAATCTTTCACAACTTCAATGCAGAATTTGGAGCATTTTTCACTCTAGCATGGAACTGGGTTATATTTCACGGCTGAACATACAACGCAAACCCAGACATCACGTTTCAGACTGAAACAGGCATTTTGCTTTGAATCCAAATTCATTAGGGATTTAGTTTTGATTTCAGGGATAGAAAGCACAGAAGTACTGTCTTTAGGTAAAACAGATTAACACCAGGCTTTTAGCTCTGTTAGAAACACCAAAGGTGTTTTCCAGTCCCAGAGGTGCCCCAGTGCCTGATATGGGGAGCCCCAGCATGATCAGGTGAATTCCGCAGTGGGTTCAGGAAGGTGCCCACCAGCGCCACGCCTGCTGATATGAGGAGTGAGAGGCCACCAGAGCAGATGCCATAGGGCCAACGTCACGCCACTGCTGTCGCATGTTAACAAGATCATGCAAATCCAAAAGAGCATCCAAATGCAAAAGGGAAGACCAAAGTCCAAGCAAAATGAGACGAAGGAACAGTCATGCTGTGAAGTTCCCAGGGCACTACTGTGTTAGAACATCCTCTGTGTCAACATCATAGAATCATAGAATAGTTAGGAAAGGACCTTACGATCATCAAGTTCCAACCCCCCTGCCATGGGCAGGGAACCTCACACTAAACCATGTCACCCAAGACTCTGTCCAACCTGGCCTTGAACACTGCCAAGGATGAAGCATTTGCCACTTCTTAGGAGACCCTGTGCCAGCGCCTCAGCATCCTCACAGTGAAGAACTTCTTCCTTATATCTAAGCTAAACTTTCCCTGTTTCACTTTGAACCCATCACATCTTGTCCTGTCCCTGCAGGCCCTAATGAAGAGTCCCTCCCCAGCATCCTTATAAGCCCCCTTCAGACACTGGAAGGCTGCTATGAGGTCTCCATGCAGCTTCTCTTCTGCAGGCTGAACAGCCCCAACTTTCTCAGCCTGTCTTTATACAGGAGGTGCTCCAGCCCCTGATCATCCTCATGGCCTCCTCTGGACTCCTTCCAACAGCTCCATGTCCTTTTTATGTTGAGGACACCAGAACTGCACGCAATACTCTAAGTGAGGTCTCACGAGAGCAGAGTAGAGGGGCAGGATCACCTCCTTTGACCTGCTGGTCACGCTCCTTTTGACACCGTCCAGGACACGGTTGCCTTTCTGGGCTGCGAATGCACACTAAAGCCAGGTCATATTAAGTTTCTCATCAACCAATGCCCCCAAGTCCTTCTTCGCAATGAAGCTCTGAATCTCTTCTCTGCCCAGCCTGTAGCAGTGCCTGGGATTGCTTCGACCCCAACCATCTTCATCAGACAGAGGTTTTCAGGTAGCACTTTCGAGGGCAAATATTTCACTTGGGGAATGGCTGGCTGAGACCTTCCAGACAGGAACTGCCAGCAGCAGGCAGTGCCAGAGCAGGCAGCGATAGAGCAGGCAGCGATGGAGCAGGCAGTGCCCGGAGCAGGCAGTGCCCGAGCAGGCAGTGCAGAAGCAGGCAGTGATAATGATAGCGGCAAACTGGGGTGCCCCTTGTTAGGGAGACCCCACCTCCCCAGTGCTGCAGGTGAGGTGCAGCAGGGGTTAGTGCTGTGTTCCTTCATTCATTTATATGGGTAGCAGTACCTGAGGGGCACTGACCTGTGCATTTCTTCCCCAAGTGCTTTAATTCTCATCTGACCCCTCCTTTTTTGAAGAGGGATGGAGAAAAACCAGGGCAGGGCACGGGGTCTGCCTGTGTGGTGGGTCAAGGTGACCCTGGTGCTGCATTGCCCTTGTGGGGTCTAGAGGAGAGGACCGTGCTGTCACAAGCCACTGTTGATGCTCACAGAGGGGACAGCGAGCTTGGTTTTGCAATGGATCTGCTGCAAGGGCTCCCTGGCTCTGCAGCCAGCAGTCATTATTTCGGTGTTTTGCAATAAAAGATAATAGAATAGCGATTTATTTCCCTGGGTTGATGGGGTAATGTCTCCTTCCGTTATCCTTTCCTGACAGCCTGTGATTACGGTAAACGTTTTCCCTGGGACACTGCGGTAATGAGTCTTTAATAGGAAGATTAACCTAGCCTTAAATCTTGTCCTGAGGAGGTGACCTGTGTCCTGTCCCCTCCAGCCTGCAGGTCCAGGCCACCCCTCTCTGCTCCCCACACTGGGTTGGAGTATTCTGACTCCTTTGACTGCCCTGGTATGGGGCTTGCTCTGCTTTTACTGGCTCTGCAGCCTGTGAGTTACTCTGGAAAATGGATGTTAGCAACAAAAAAAGGAAGGAAAACAAAAGTTGATGATGTTTGAGGTTTAAGGAGGTTGAGATCTCTGAGCAGTGCTGGGGTCATTTGCCATGGGCTTCTGTCTGGAAGTTTTAATGGATGTTCTGGTTATGCTGTTGGCTGTCCCAATGCCACAGACATTGCTCTGCAGCGGGCTCCACCAGCTCTGCAGTACCCTTTCTCTCTCCTTTCCCACCCCAGACCATTTACTTCCACACCTCCTTGAACCACCCTGGCATCGCTGCTGTTGTGGAAGTGGTGGCGATGACCAACAAAGAGGATGGGAGCTCTCAGCATCTCTCCTGTGGCTTTGGAATCATCCCTCTGTTTGGCAGCGGGTTGGAGGTGAAGGACCTGGCCACCAAGGACAGAGTGTAGGTGTCATTGCCGTGCTGCTGTGTGATGGAGAATGCTTGGCATCGTGGTGGCAACATGCATGGCTGCTTTGAGGGGAGGAAGGGTGTTCCTTGGGCTGCAGAAACAAAGCCAGCATTTAGAAACCTGGAGTTCTTCACTGCTGGGGAAGCAGCGGTGGGTTTGTAAGTGATGCCTGCTCTTTCCTTCAAGGACAGAGTGTTAGCATGGGTGCAGAGTAGGCAGGTGGTTTCTGACTGTGAGCAGAGGCATTGTGGAAGAGGGAGGTGTGCTTCAGGGTGGATTTACTGACTGTGTGCTCTTTGCTTTCAGGCTGAAGCTGTACCATGGGACACCCCGTGCCTTGCTGCACCCACACTTTCAGGAGCCCATGGAAAGTAAGCAGCAGCAGGATGTGGTGCCTTGCGCCTTTCTTGGTGGCCCCTCTTACCCACATGAATGTTGATATTATACGTGGTCCATATGTAGTGCTAAGTGGACTTGCCTTACTGCCAGATAGGAAAAGTCTGGCTGGGCAAACCCAGGTTTCCTTTGCTCCAAGCATGTGCATTCATGGGTAATAACTTCAGCAGTGGTGCCATGAGGCTGTCTCCACATCTTTGATCATTTTGGGATGTTTTCTCTTCTTCAGAGAACAAATACCTGATGCTGATGGAGAAGAGCCACCTGCAGTACACCCTGAAGCCCCACCAGCCCCTGGAGACAATATTTCACCTCCTCCCTGAAAACCTTCCAGTGTCTGGGCTGCAGAACATTCCCGGCTTGCTGCCAGTGTGTGGAGACATGAGTAAGGGCTCCTTCCCTTTCCCTGCTGCTTTTGGCTCTGGTGCCCCTGTGGTGCTGGTGACATCTCCCTGTGGCCACCACCTTGTCTTTTCAGGTGGCTGCTTGCAGAAGCCCCAGCTGATGAAGCCGGTGACCTGCTATCTGGAGAGGCTGTCTGTCTGTCTGTACCCTTCCCTGGAGGAGTTTGAGGAGGAGCTGCTGGACTTGCTGAACAGTGATCGCTTGCTGCAGGTACTGCTGGTGCAGTTAAGCAGGGGAAAGCCTGATGCACGAGCAGTCATGTTGATGCTTCATTTATGGGTGGAATGGAAAGGTCAGACAAATGGCTTTGCATGGAGTCCCTGATTTTCTTTGCTGTACAAGCCTTCTCCTTGCTTTAGTGCTGGCTGAGCACACAGGTGCTCTCTGGAGGCTTTGTTTTGAGCATGCAGACACTAATAATCAGAACTTGAGTTTGGGAAAATGCAAAGACAAGGTGCAGAGCACACTGAGGAGATCTCTTTAGGAACAGGACCGCTGGCCAGATCCTTTATTTGCCAGATTTGCACCAGCTCTGCCATTAAGATGAATGATTTTCATATTCATCAGCCACCACGGGGGTGGATCCTGCTCTTTGAGTTTCCGATGGATTGCCTGGATTTCCTAGCTGTGGGCGGCCTGGGGAGGGATGCTGTGCCTCCTCACTACCCAAGCTGAGAACTTGCCTGTCGCAGGCTAACGCCGCTCCGGATGGCGATGGGATGGTGGTTCGGGAGCGGCGGCTGCACGTCGGTGTCCACAACGGGCTGTGCTTTGTCCAGGCACCGCAGGTGGCTGTGCTGGTGCCGGAGGCAGAGGCAGCGCGGGGTGGCTGCACAGGGCTGCCCAGCTCCGGAGCCAGGTAAGGGGGATGCCCTCCACTGCTTGTGCTGCTTCCCTCCTGCCTTAGGCACTGCCCACAGTTCCTCTCCATCCTGGCACAGGGGTGCAGGCCAAGCCCTGGTGCTGAGGAGCCGCATCCACCTCAGTGAGATGGTGCCTCACCCGGCATTTGGGATCTGCTTCCAGCTGGAATATGTCTTCTGCAGCGTGGGGAGAGCCAGTGGGAAGGTAGGGCAGAGTGTGTGCACTTCATCCTGTATTAAAGCGTGGAGATGTGCTGCTGGGGAGTGATCCCTGTTGAGGAACCCCATCCTCTGTACCTGTTTTGCCATCCTGCACCCCCAGGACACTGCAGCTCCTGCTGCCTAACAAACGGCCCTGCAAAGTGTCCAGGTGCTTTCTGCAGCAAATATCCTGCAAATGGGCTGTTGAATCATTTTAATTACATGTGGATCCATTTCTCCACCGTGTATATGGAGAAATGTAGCCTGCAGCAGTCCCATCGTCTTCTGGCAAGCTAATTCAGAACATTTCAGCTTTTTTTTTTATTTAAAAAAGGCTTTTCTTTGGAATTTAGCGTTTCTGCTGAGAAGGAGTTAACCCCTGAGCTTCAGCCTGAGGTTCTCCGGACATTAAAGCCAGACAAAGCCTCTGTATTGACTGCAGAGGCCAGGCTCGTTAATGCCTATTTACCGATCATTAACATGTATTTCAGTTTAACCTTGCTGGAGGCTAAATGCAGCTTAAAGAGCCCTTCAAGTGTGCCCTCCAGAGCCCCTTTGCTGTCGGAGCCATCACCTCCTTGATGCCACTGAATCCATGGCTGTTGGTTCTTTAGGAGGCACTAATGTCCCTACTAAGATGCTCACTGCAGCAAGTGGCCTCTCCTGGTGGAGAAACGGGTGTTTATGAAGTGGGACACGTGTCAGGCCAGAGGGATTTGTGTCGAGGCAGGAAGGAGGAGCTGAGGTTTGCTGTTGGAAGTTCTGTGTTGGGCTCAACTCCTTTAGGAAGCCGAGAGCCAAGGCCCCACAGGGATTTGGGGCTGCAGATGCAGTTCCGTGCCTGGGCAGAGCAGTTAATCCCAAGGCTGCTTGTGGAGCTGATCCCCTTGTCCTCAGTGCTATAATTAGCAGGCTATGAGGGTGACTGCAGGTGCTGGCAAAGACCTCTCGGTTCTCTTCTGCACCTCTCCTTTGTTTGAGGGGAGGCTGTGGTAAGTGGAAGGCTTTACACTGCTTTTCCCATCTGCCAGGAATGGGGGGTCAAATATATCCCTTAATGCAGTATGCTTTAGGTGAAGGATTACAGCCCTTTGGTGCTGGTGGGTCTGTCTCAGCTTATGTGTGCTAAATACCTGCAAGGGCTGAAAACCCTGCTGGTTTTGAAGAGCATTGTATTGTGCTTTTACCTTGTAGCAGCATGATTCTATGGTGATCCATAACCTAGAGGTGTAGTCCCTTGTGTTGGTGGGTGCAGGGGTGAGATAGGATTACTTGGGGTGTGGGTGCCTGCAGGGAGGGAATAACATCAGTAGAGGGCTGGGTAAAGGGCGTAAGTGCAAGCAAAGCCAGAGTGCCTGTGTGGGAAGGGTGGCATAGGGCTTACAGGGAGAAAGTGGGATTCATACCTGTGTGCCCTGAGTTTGTGATCCAATCACAAGAGGTGAAATCACACAGGAGGGCACCAGTTCTGCTGGCAGAGGGGAGAGAAGCAAACCTGGATCTCTCCATCAGAGAAGCACCCCTGGTCCTCCTGGGAGCCTGAAAGTGATGGGAGCAGAAAGATGCAGTTGTATTGGAGGGAAAATGGGTGCAAGAAGAGAAATAAGGTGCTGGAAAGCAGAATGTCTCCAGGATGGGATGAAGGGGGAGCGGGTTCTGCAGGGTGGGAAGATGTGGTAGGAGGCGAGACCCTGCTTCCTCCATCCCAAAGGCAATTTAGGATGTCCATTGCTCACCATGCTCCCTCTGTTTGCAGGCCCTGGCTGGCAGTGCTCGCGGTGAGGCAGCTGACATGCGCTCCGTGCGCTGGGCTGTGTGGAGCCCTGAGATGGGTGCTGGTGAGGCGGACGTGGTGCTGCCCCTGCGTGGTGGTGCCCGCCGCGGCCCCTGCCAAACCTTGGTGTACCGGGCCCCGCCGGGCAGCCGGAGCTCCCGCAAGGTGAGGGGTGGTTCTGGGGATGCTGATGGGGCTTGGGCAGGCTTGGTGTGAGGGGGGCTCTTTGCCAAGACCTTGGTAAGTGCCCAGGCAGCTGCCTGCATGTCTGTGGATGGATGGAAGGAGGATTGACAGCCCTTGCTCCCAGCCCTTGCTCCCAGCCCTTGCTCCCAGCCCTTGCTCCCAGCCCTTGCTCCCAGCCCTTGCTCCCGAGCACTACAGTGGTGGAAGTGTGCTTGGTGTCCAGTGCTGCTTGACTTCAGTTACTGCAGACATACAGTAAGAAGTGTTTAATTCCCCATTTCAGGGGAAGCACGTGGAGTCCGGGACTGTCCAATTCCATGTTTCCACTGATTCGGAAGAACATGCTGTAACTGCTGCAGAGACCCTATGTAAAGACAGGGACGAGTTGGAGAAGCCTCCCACGCCATCACCGAGTGAGTGTTTTCCAGATCGCTGACATTTAAAACACAGAGTGTGGTGCTGGTGTCTGCCTGGGGGGGAGCAGGGCTCCAGCGAGGTGCAGTGAGCAGCTTGTGAATTACCAGGAGGAGCCAAGTTCCACTGAGTTGCATTCAGCTCCCACTTTAACTTGCAAATGTCCCCTGTGATAGTAGCGCTGCTCCATGTGCAGAATCCTCAAGGATTTCCAGCCTGCTCCCATTCTGGGTCACTGATAGCATTTGGGTTCATGTGCCCAGCACCCAGAAGAGCTGGATGGGTGCAGCACCTGCACCGGTAGCACGTTGTTCTCTGCCAGTGCTGCTGCTCGTCCCTCTGGACTCAGAATCCCTTCAGACATGAGGACGGGAGAAATGTCAGTTATACGGTGAGGGAAAGAAACAATCTCATGGTGCTGCCAGTGCCTTTCCAGGGAAAACTGGTGTGTGCAGGAATGCATCTATCCATGGTGCAGGGGTGCCAGGTCTGCTGGCTGTGTTGGAGAGAAAGCTGCTGTTGGTGTGAGTTTGGGCATGGAGCTGAGTCTGTGCTCCTGGAAATCCTCTCTGGCTTGTTTCCATGTAATCCTGCCTGTTGTGATCGGTGGGAAACAAACTTCCCTTTCTGCAGCATTGCTCCTGCCCTGCTTCCCACACAGGTCTTGGTGATGCTCCAGATACCTGGCAGTGTTTAAAGACATTCATGGGCTTATCCAGCTCCTGGTGAGCAGTCGGTGCCAGCCTGCAGGTCAGGGTGATGCTGGTGCGTGGATGTCTGTTCCCATGCCAGCTCTGGTGCTGCTGTGCCTTCCACGAGATGGCAGAGTGGCACCATGGCTTTGCTGCAGCCAGTGCTGGTTTCCCACTGCTGAGGAGCAGGGTTTGCTGGTATAAGGGGCTTTAGAGCAGAAAGCTTCAGGTAGAGTGAAGGGGTCTGGGGCTGTGCTTTAGGCTCCCTGTGGCATTGCTGCTGGTGCCTTCCTGGTGCTGCTTGAAAGGTTTTCCTGGACACCTTTCTGCTGGCAGTGGCCAGGATGGGGAGTTGCAACGTGAGGAACAAGTGTGCTTCCAGCCCAGCATTGGGCTCATGTGCTCCAACCTGGGGAGAGCGTGCTGGAGCATGGATGGGGTGCGCAGTGAGGGGAGATGCTCTGGTAAGGGGCTTCTAGGGGATGAGCTGAGTGGTATTTCCCTGCCTCTGGGGGACTGGTGGCACCGGCAAGTGCAGTGGTGATCCCATGAGGTGTGTGGCCACACGTGAGAGCCAGCCTGCACCCTGAGCTGCTGGAGGAGCGTTTGGTTAACATTTTGTAGAGCTCTGTTGGAAACCATGCTGCCATCTGGCCCCTTTGGCCAGGGGAGGCCAAGCACATCGCCCATCAGTTCAGCTGCCGGTGGTGCTGATGGATCCATCAGTTATCTCTGAGCACTGACCCAAACCATCCTCATGGAAGGAAACCACTATTGTAGATACAAGGAAGGCAGGGTGGTTTCCTTTGCACAGCAGTCGGCATGAGATAGCTGGAATATACACAGTAGTGGAAGCAAAATGAGGTCTCTGCATCACATGGATGCAGAGATGGGACATCTGTGCCCCTGGTCTGCTCCGAAGGGCCCGCGGCAGAGTGAGCTCAGTTGCTCTGGCACATGAGCCAAGAGCCAAATCCAAACACGATGGTGCTTGTACCGTTCTGGGGCACAAAAGGCTGAAGGGAGTGACAAGAAATAACAGAGGAGCGATGAAAACCTTAAAGTATCCTCAAACTTTCACGTCTCATTAAGCATCCCGCTTAGGCAGCGCCGCGTGGCCGCAGGGAGCTGCGGCACCGTCTGGGGATGCTGGAGCTGGCTGCCTTTTGCAGCAGAGTTAGCCTGATTCCTGGCGAAATAGTGGATGGATCTGGAAACATGCTGCTTACCCCCCCAGGCAACAGGGTTATTGGAAAAATAAGTCAAAGCAGTGGCTGAGCGATGCTGGCTGCCTTGCTGAGCTGGCTTCACCCCCGACATTCAAATAGGCTGGTGGGAGACTGGGGGGTGCTCGGTGGTGGAGGGGACAGCAGTGACAGAGGGTTCATTTGAGCATCAATCCTGTTCCTCTCTGCAGGTCTGGTGGCTCTGCCGACGACAGTGGCCTCCCCACGGGGACCAGGGGTAAGTGCCATGGACACAGGCTGTGGGTCGTGGCATTCCCGGGGGATGTGCTCCTGATCCCATCCTCTTTCCTGGCTCCTGCAGCCAAGAGGCACCAAATGTCCTGCTCAAATCCACCTCCTCCAGGGCAGCAAAACAGATCCTGCCTGTAACATGAAGGGCGAGATTCCCTGAGCTCCTTTCACGCCCCAGGTGTACCTGTAAGGGCAGTTCTGGTTTCTGTCAGCCCAGATTTGCTGAGTACTCTTACTCCCCGGTACATGCTGACAGTGATGCATGACTTCTTGTGGAGCTGCTGGGATTTAAGGAGAGCTGTGAATACAGAGGTCCCTCTTTATGCCTTTTTTTTCTTGTATCTTGGTGCAGGGATCAATGCACACAAATATTTTTTGATGAAATGAAATGCTTTGTGAGTCCGCATTAAGCTGTTTGAGCTTCCTGCTGCATTTTCTCATCTATTTGCCAGGGAAAACGCAGCAGCTGAAGAGGAAGCAGAGGTGCAAACCCTCCGGCAGCCGAGCTGTGCTGCTTCTCAGCACAGAAGAGCTGCTTTACCATAGAGAGGCCAGTGCAGGGCTCTCATTCTTTCTGCTCTCCTCCCCAGCTATCGATGTCCCAGCTGTCAGTGTCCCCACCACGGGCTGTGGGCCGGTCCCTGGTGCCACCAGGCCGTGGCTCTCGGCGGGATGGTGGCATCACTCACCTGGAGGCTGACCTGAGCCTGCCAGACCTGGAGCACTGCGCTGGTGACCAGTTGCAGGCGCTGCCCTTCACCCCGCTGCAGGTGCCCATCGCTGCCGTGGGGCTGCAGGCAGGCAGGTGATGCTTGGTGTCCCTTCCCTGTGCTCCTGTGCCCCCATTGCCCAGCCCATTGGGGTCCCCTGTGTCTGCCTCTGCACAGCTCACCCTCATTTCTCCATCAGCTCCCAGACGATGCTGTCCCGTGCCTCCCTGGCGCGCCTGCATGCTGCCGGCTTCCCGAAGATCCTGGACCGCAACCAGGAGCCAGTGGAAATCTCAGAGCCAGCAGACCCAACGAGTTTCAGCCTGCAGCTGGAGGAGGCCGACCCTCTACAAGGGAATGAGATAATCCTGCAGTTCCTGGCTTTTGGCAGGTGGGATGGCAGTGCTGTGTGGTGCCTCCTGTGGGCAGATCCCAGGGGGAAGTGTCCTTCCCCCCAGTCTATTTCCCTGCTTGAACAGGAGAAGTCCTTGGCAAAGGAGCTACTTCCTTCAGCAGCTGCCATGGAGGCAGAGCCCTGGAGAGCTCTTGTCCTTGATGATGTTTTTGTCCTTCCTGGACTCTCTTAAATCATACTCCTGTTCCTTTGGTTGTGTCCATTAGCCGCAATGTGGTGTAAAAGCTACTTAATGCAGGGCTTCTCCATAAATGCAGATGAAGTTGAGAAAGTTGGCACCTATGGGGTAGCTTTGGCTGGATAAAGCTGCACTTGTGGCTTTCCTGTGCATGGCAGCATGCTGTGTGAAGGTAAGGCGTTGTCTTTGCTGGGCTCCTCCGTTGTAGCATATGGCAGGAGACAGCTGGAATTACAAAGCTTTTTGGAAAGCCAAGGCAAACTGTATGCCCGCTGTCTTCAGAGGAGTCCAAATACTTGTGATGCTGCCAATCATCTCTTGTTCTTTTACCTCTGGGTGTGTGCTAAACACACAAGGGGCTTGTGATGGGGAGGCAGCGCCATGCCGTGAGTTAACCCAACCCCACTCTCTCCTCAAGGGATGCTCAGGGCAGTGTGGAGTGGACGTGGCCAAGGACCATCTTCCTCACATTCCAGTTCTACCGCTTCCCACCGGTCACCACACCACGGCTGCAGCTGGTCAGCATGGAAGGAGGGCCAGGCTCTGGGCTGGCTGTGCCGGCGCAGCTCCTTGTCCGGGTGAACAAGGATGGGACCCCCAGCACTGGTAAGCTCTGATTTGAACATCCTCCTGTGGCTACTCCCCTTTGTCAGTCAGATTTGGGCTTGTTCCTGGGCTGAGGGATGGGCTGGTGCCTGCTTTAATAGCAAACCTCTGCTAATACACCAGCATTCCAAATGTCCTGTGTTGGAAGTAAAGCACTGGTAGGTGCTGGAGGTGCAATCAGCATGCTGAGGCTAATTGACCAATGGGTTCATTAAGCAGAGGAGATGGGGTGTGTGACACACAGCTTCCCCAGAGCAGAAGAGCTTCCCTGTCCCAGCTGATGTGCCCAGGGAAGCTCCATGTCCATGGTGATGCTGTGTCTCGCAGGACTGCCGGGCTTGCAGCTGAAGTACATGGTGGATCCTGCTTTCCTGCGTGCTGGGGAGCAGCGCTGGTTCCTGCGGTACCTGGCTGAGCACAGCCTCCAGATCGACATCTGGGATGGAGACTCCCTGCTCCTCGTTGGGTCTGCTGCTGTTAAACTGGAGGTATTGGTTAAACTGGAGGTCTTTCCCCATATGCCTTCAGGACTGCTAATGATAGAGACCCTCTCCTTAGCATGCAGGGGTGTTAAGGAAGAGCCTGACTTTTCCTTTGGTCCTGTGTTGAGATGCTGTTGCATTTCCCTCGCGTCTTTAGTAATCGAATTGCTGTCAGCTCCTCTGTGTAACTGAGACTGATGTCAGGCTGACAAGCCCCTGATTGCAGGATTTGTCATCTTTTCCTTGAAAGTGATGGCAGAACGTTAATTTTCTGACTTCTCTGGAACTCCTGCAGTATCCTAGGGCTGAAACCCCAGACCTAGGAGATGGAGACATCCCTACCCAGACACCTTAACCCCCCAGACTTCCCCAGTAACTCGTTACCCCTTGTCCTCAGCCCCTCCTGCGCCAGGGCCGAGCAGCGGTCAGGACACACCATGAGCTGGAGGTGGCCACAACTGAGTATGAGCCAGATGCAACGGTGATGGGCCAGGAGGCTCTACGGCATGGTGCCCTGCGGCCCCTCGGTGTGCATGTGGTGGTGAGGGGCCGCCTCCACCTCTGCCTGGCCAATGTTGGTAAGAGCCTGCTGCTCACACAGCCAAAAGGCTTGAATGCTGCACTGGTGGCATGTGTCCCTTGCTGGGTACCTCCTGTCCCAGCATCAGCCGCTTGACTGGGTGCCATAGGCAGGGGTGTAAGGTTCCTGGTTGTGCCTGTGGTCCTTGCTTGGCTGCAAGTGCCGGCACAAGGCTGTGGGGAGGCTGCTGGTGCAGGCACAACACCATGTGTTTTAGTGCTAGCAAACAGCACGGGGCTGAGGGAGAAGTGTGCAGCACACACGGCTGTACCTGATGGAAAACCATGCTTGTAAGAGCGTTAGTCTTCCCAGAACCTGCTGCCTGCTTCTATTTTATATATTTAATTCCCTGTCCTGTAAATGTGCGGTGACTAAAATCTTATCTTCTGAAGAAAGATTAGCTCCATTAGAAGATATCTGAAGTCGTCATTTCCATACTTGCCTGCAAAGGGATGATAAGCTCCTGGGAAGGAGAATCTGAGATCCGAACCCAGGGAGAGGTTTAACTTGCACCCTGTGAAAGAAAGAGAGAAAGCAAAGATGCTGCAGCAGGCAGCAGCCACGCTTTGGTGGTTGGTTGTTTTTCCCTGCATCCTCTTCTTTTAATTTCAAAATGCTGTTGTTAAAAACAGGATTGAAAAGCACCCGAAAAATGGGGATGGGATTTGTTGGCTGGGTAAATACCTGTCAGATTTAGAGCTTTGTCCAGCTCTGCTTGGCATGGCCTTTGCAAATGGCACTGTGCTGATGCTGCTCTGTCTCTGGGCTGCATGGTGGTACCTGCCCTGGAGGGAGCACTGTTGGGTGCACAGAGCATTGCTGGCAACCAGAGTTTGCTCCTGCTTTAAGCTGTTACAGAGCTGCAGTGAGGGTAACAGTGAGAACTGAATGGTTTCTGCTCACCTCATCTCTGCTTGTGGCAGGTCACCCATGCGAGGACACCCCAGGACAGCTGCCATCCCCACTGCTGTCCCGCTCCCGCATCATGCCCATGCCGGATGGTGCTGGCAACGTCCCAGCTGGCAGCTGGATCTCCTTGAACGCTGCCAGCGGTGAGTCCTGGGTGGGTTTGGGTTGGCACAGTGAGTGCCAGTGCTTTGCCCCCCTCCGTTGCTCCCCTTCCTGGCCCTGCAGCATCACGCGGGTCCCTCGTGGTGCCACGGTGCTCTCTGCCCGCAGGCGGCCGGGTGTCGCGGGCACGGAGGCTGGTGGATGTGGACGGGGAGCTGGCGGCCGCGCTGCGCAGCCGCTGGCCGGAGGCAAGGGTGGCCCCTACAGCAGCACCCAGCGAGGCCGCGGCCGCCCGCCGGCGCAAGCTGCGGCGCATGGCGCTGGTGCGGCAGCAGGAGGATGCTGGTGGTGGGAGGACGCCGCAGCTCACGGTGAGGAGAGGGACCCGAGGGGCTGGGGATGCTGTGGTGGCACCAGGTTTATGGTTCCCTCCCTCCCTCCCCTGCAGGGCTGGCCGGAGCAGCGCGCCCGGCACGTGCGGGACCTGCAGATCATCGACGCCTACCGGGAGCACACCAAGGGTGAGAGCATCTCTCAGATGCTCAGCCAGGCCATCACCGTCACCCGCACCGTGCACGCCGTGCTAGGGACGGCTGAGTTCTTTGAGTTCACCCTGAAGAACCCCTATGGCATCCAGCACACTGTGACCATCGAGGTTGACCACCCTGAGCTCAGGTGGGGACCGAAGCAGGGTCTCCTCTGTGTGTGTGTGGTGATGCCAGGGTGACACTGGCTCCCCACCAGTCCTCACCAGCACCTCTGCCACTCGCTGCCCCAGTGTCATAGTGGACCCAAGGGAATGGCGGCACTTCAAGGAGCTGACCAAGAGCGTTACACCGGTGGAGGAGGAGATGTTCCACCTCCGTGATGACCTCAGGCCTCAGGTCTACCTGCGCCCCAGTGAGACTGTTCGCATCCCTTTTAAATACCAGACCTTCTCCGCAGACCCTGCTGTTGTGGCAGCACAGGTAGGTGCTGAGCCCCCTTTTGAGCTGTTCCTGGTAGGAAGCGTTTCCCTTGGCTGTGTTTTCCTGTGCAGTGGTTCTGTCTCAGGAAGCACTGTGCAGCCATGGCAGTGCTGCATCCCGAGGCAATCCGCTCTTGTACCCCGCAGGGACCAGCAGGGCTGGGTGCCGGTGCTGACACAGCCGTCCATTCCCTAGGGAAAAGTGGGGCTGGGCAGACAAAGCACATCCAGGTGAGGGAGCCGGGGGAAAGGGGCTGTGCAGGAGGAGGAGCATCACTCCTGCAGAACTCCATCCTTCTCCTTCCGCCCTCTGGGACAGGTTTCCTTCCAGGTGAGTGGGGGGAAGCCCATCGCGCTCCTGCGGGTGAAGGTGGAGCCACAGCCCCATGTGGTGGACCAGACCTTCCGCTTCTACCACCCCGAGCTCACCTTCCTGAAGAAGACCATTCGCCTGCCCCCCTGGCACACCCTCCCCGGTGAGCCTGTGGCTCTTCATTGTTAATCCACCATCCGTGGTTCATGGGGATGTGGCATTGAGGTACATGAACATCCAGGAAGTGCGTGGGTGCTTCCTTAGGCTCCTTGCTTGCTCTTTATCCACCTGCCAGCATTAATTTTATACCCAATTCCCTGTACAAGTACACCCACGTACTGGTAGCCCAGTGTAAGGGGTTCTGGTTTGTTGCTGCATGGAGTGAAGGGTAGCATGCACAAAGTGCTGAATATGGCTTCATCTCTGGGTCTGTCCACAGGCACACCAGTGGGGATGCAAGGTGGGGAGCCTGAGATGTATGTCCGCTGCAGCGACCCAGACATCATTTGTGAAACCAAAACCATGGTACTTGTTCTGCTTTGGCATTGGTCCTGTGCTTCGTGTCCTCCTGCTGCGGGTTGCTTTTGTTGGCAGAGAAATGCCTTGCACCCATGCAGTGTCACTGGTGTGCAGTGTCACTGGTGTGCAGTGTCACTGGTGTGCAGTGTCACTGGTGTGCAGTGTCACTGGTGTGCAGTGTCACTG